>CAUYPO010057137.1:0-16397 GCA_963574435.1 Cheirogaleus major
AAGGCAGCCAAGGACCGGATAGGACCACGTACTGAGACACCCTCACGCCCCTCTGGCGCGCAAGCGCACTCAGATGTTTACCACTAAGCTGCACCCGGAACTAGGCGCCATCTTGTAATGGCGGAACACCGCGCCCCACACCACCAGGCCTGGCTGAGTATTTTTCTTAATCATAAAAGTGTGTAGAAATTTTTCAAATAATTTTTCATTAATTGAGATAATCATATGTTTTTTTGTTGCCGCTGTTTTTCCTTCCATTAATGAAATGTGTTACATTGATAAATTTTCATATATTGAACTATCCTTGCATTTTAGAATTAAATCCCATTTGGTCATAGTGTGTATGCTGTTCAATTTGTTTAGCTAGTATTTTGTTGAAGTTTTTTGTGCCATCTTTATAAAGAAGATTAATCTGTAGTTTTCTTGTAATGTCTTTGTCTGTATTAGGATCATAATAATACTGGCCTCACAGAAAAAGTTAGGAGGTCTTCCTTCATCTTCAGTTTTGTGGAAAAGTTTGAGAAAGATTGATATTAGTTCTTTTATAAAATGTTTAGAATAATTCTCCAGTAAAATCATCAGGTACAGGGTTTTTCTTTGTTGGAATATATCTGATTACTGATTCAATTTCCTTACTAATTACAGTTCTAGTCACATTTTTTATTTCTTCATTATTTCATCTTGGTAGGTTTTGTGTTTCTAGGAATTTGTGTATTTCATCTAGGTTATCAAATTTGTTGGCATACAATTGCTTATAGTGCTCTCTTATAATCTTTTTTATTTCTGTTGGATCAGTAGTAATGTCCCCATTTTCATTTCTGATTATAGTAAATTGAATCTTCTCTCCTTTTCCTCATAGCCTGCCTACCTAAAGGTTTGTCAATTTTGTTGATCTTTTCAAATAACCAGGCTTTGGTTTCATTGATTTTTCTCTACTATTTTCTATTCTTCTCTTTGTTTCTCTCTGCTCTAATTTTAAGTATCTCCTTCTTTCTACTCCTTTAGGGTTTAATTTGTCTTTCTTTTCCTAGTTTCTTAAGTATAAAGTTAGGTTGTTGATTTGAGATCTCTCTTGTTTCTTAACATAAGCATTTGTAGCTATAAATTTTCTAAATACTTCTTTTCCTGCATCCCATAAGTTTTAGTATGTCATTTTTATGTTTTCATTTATCCCTAAGTATTTTATAATTCCCCTTGTAATTTCTTCCTTGATTCATTAGTTGTTTGAGAATGTGATGTTTAATTTCTGCAATTTTGTTAATTTTCTAATTTTACTTCTGTTCCTGGATTTTTAACTTCATCTTATTATGTTCATAGAAGGTAAATCATATGATAGTTATCTTTCTAAATATATTGAGACTTAATTTGTGATTTAACATGTGGCCTATTCTGGAAAATATTCCATGTGCACTTGTGAATAATATGTGTGCTGTTGCTGTGGAGCATAGTATTCTATATATGTCTATTAAATCTAGTTTGTTTATTGTGTTATCAAGTCCTCTCTTATATATATTCTGTCTTGTTGTTTGTTATATTCATTGTCAAGAATAGGGTATTGAAGCTTGTAATGGTATTATTTCTTACTTCAATTCTGTCTGGTTTTGCTTCATATATTTTAATGGTCTGTTAGTAGGTATATAGATGTTTAAAATCGTTATACTTTCTTTCTGTGCTGAACCTTTCATTAATATACAATTTCTTTCCTTTTGCAAAGTTTTTTGTCTTTAAGTCTATTTTGTCTTATGTTTGTATAGCCACTTCCACTCTCTTTTGGTTACTATTAGCATGGAATATCTTCATTTTGAATAGAGAGGGACTAAGATCTAGAAAACATGTAAAGATTCAAGTTAGCTAAATTTACTAAAAATAGCAAAATATATCAAAAGCTTACAGTTTATTCTGTCAGAATTATAGCCTAAGTATGCATATACATGAATATACCTGTTATATTTTTAAATTACTTAAAATCAAATGCCATTTTAATGCAAGTATTTTAAAAAATAAGGCTATGTGTACTTTGAAGTACCATTGACCATTTTTATATGATATTATTTGCTATTTATCTATCCTTAGTTATAACCCTTTTGTTCCCCTATAAACTACTTATACTCAGACACAATTTGATGTGTTCTATATGTCACTCCAGTTCCTCTTGCCAATATGAGGCTGGTGGCCTCAGAGCTAAGAAAGAAGCAGGTCATTCTCAGTGTCAACGTTTTTCAATTAGCTAATGTGCTAAATGAGCTTATCTCTCTAGAATTCAGCTATTTACACCCATTCAGATTGAGTAAGTGGAGCTTTTGTGGAATTTATTCACTGCTTAAATCAAGGTAAAACTAAAATGAAAATAAAATATTCAAATCTAAAGACTATGCCCTCTACTTCAATGCCCCTGCTTCTCTAGCATGACTACCCTCTGCCAGAAAGTACCCCAGCCTGGGCTATTTATCACACAATTGATGGAGTTTGATTCCCCTGCTCTGCTCCTGCTAAGGATTACAAACAGTTAGCTAAACGGGTTTTCTGTAGACAAAAGTTTATTTTTAACCTAGCTAGTTTCTTCAAGAAAATGACTTCTTGGAAAATTTTATATTCTAAAGTTTATTTGAACCTTTACACTCCAAAACAAAGCAATAATGTTTAAATAGACAAAATGTGCAATTTCCTTATCATAGAATTTAGCTAGGCTGTTTTGCAATCTATTCTATCACTGATGAATTTCTTATCTGTAAAAAGTCTCCCACTGTGAAAAATTTGCTAGAGAACACCCAATAATCATGTAAATGATTGCCATCTAAGCAGAACAGCTGGTTTTCTCAGAACTTTGGAAATGATTGGGTAAAGTTCAATGAGTTAGGTGCTTTATTTATAAGACATAAACTAAGATCAACATTTGAGTTCCGTCCAGAAATCTCAGTGTGTATATTTCCATGTACTAATAAAAAAGACATTATAAAGGGTTCAAATGAAACACTCTAGAGAAAAATACAACCATTTAACTTTTCATGAACAGTGAGAAAGATGGTTTGATTGTGTATCTTATGCAACATTAATAATGGAATGCTTACTAACAATTTTCTTCATCCTACAGTAACATTTTTCTGTGGAGTTATTTTTTTTTTATCTATTGACAAGTTTTGCTCTGTTTTCTTGATTATTTTGATGTTAGTATAAAGGCTGTGCCATCTCCTTTAGATTACCCATAATTGAATGAATTACAGTTTTGTGAACCATCCATATGCAATATTTTCCTGTAGTGGATAAGGGATAGTGGTATCTTTCGAAGCTTTAAAATTCAGAGTCTACTCTTTACTGCCACAAAACAAACTGCTTTCTTCACATATGGCACTTTATGTTTCCCTATGTCTGCCTTTCAGAACCAAATCAGGTCTAGAAAAAGTTTTTCCTATGTCTCTGCCTTCCAATTTTTCTCAGGGTTTAGATTATATGACTATGAACACTATCCCTACACTCCAAGGTATTTTTGCTTGCATTTGCTAAAATTAGCAACTTACTTAGAGGGTGGGTTTTGCCTAATTTTAACTATTTTTGGAAGTATGGATTATTGATAATGTAGCTTTTCTAAGTCCCTTAGTTTATTACAGTAGATTTTGTAATTTAGTTTATTTCCCCTTGTTGGTTTGGTAGTTTCTAACAGGAAAGGGAAAGTAATTTTACTTTCACTCTGCAGTATTTATACAATACATCAGATAATTTTTTTGGAATTGAAAATTTAGGAAGACTATAAAAAATGAGTTAGAAATTACCTAAAATGTAGAGTAATAACTCTACATATTTAAGTAAATAGTCAATATAAGTATAATTGAATAGATATGGACAATGGCTATAAACCTTGCCTTGGGATTTTGACGTGCATTTTCAGTTCTTTTTTTATAATAAAACTATCTGTTTTGATCAATCCATATTTCTCTTAGTTTTGAATTACTTGAATTCTGGTGGTATTCTGAGCATCTCATTCTATACCGAGAGATTGCTTTCTTGTGGTAAGGACTTTATTTGTAGTACATTTATTTATATTAATTGTATTACTCTGCCAAATGATTTCTACCTTTGTTTTTAACAAAGTGTGGCTTCATTTTCCAAAGTGGAAGAAACACAAAATATAGAGTTGGAAAAAGTGGAATTAAAATTTCAAATTTCTCACTTTCTGCTGGGGTCAGTCTGCATAAACCTACTTGTTACTTTGCAGCTTGAGTGAGAAAAATAATATGGGACTTTTAGGACTGTTATAACAGTTAAATGAGAAAATACATGTAAAATACCTAATACACATTCTGATAGAGAGTAAGTGATTATTAAAATGACGATGGTCTAAACATTTTGCCTTCCTCAAGAAGAGAATTCCACATGTGCCAGTGTATTCTATGCAATCAGTGTTATGTAACACCAGTAGGGTTATTTTAAAATTGTTTCTATTTGGTTCGAACAATATATCCTAGATCATAGTCTGAAGTCAAGAGAAAATTTCAGTTTTATTTTTGCTCTTGTTTTCTTCTTATTGGACTATTATGTTTCCCATGTAACACTATTGGATCTTGAATTGCTTATGTTTACTGCAAGCTTTGTTTAACAATGTTAAATCCGACTCTCTGTAAATTACACAAATATAAAAAATGCATATAGTATTATGATTAATGTTACTAGAAAAATATCATCAATGATTTTATTCATGTATTTTTCTTTATGCTTTTGAATGCTGGGCTAATAAAGACAAATTATTTTATCTAATAATACCTTGTATTTAGATAATACTTAATCATTTATGGAATATTTCTATAGACCTTATCTCATTTGTTTTTTCACCACTGAAATAACAGTTATTCCTCCCAATTTTTCCTAAAAGAAGAAAATGAATCATTGAAAGATTAAAATTGCACATCTTATATCTAAATCCATTTATTTAGAAATATTTATGGAGCATTTAGTATTTAGCAGGAACAGTTCTAGGTGCTATAATAATCTTCTTTTAAAAAGAAGACTAAAATCTTCACCTTTTGGTGTTTGTAATATAGCAAGGACAAACAGAAAATAATTTGTTAAATATAAGTTAATTATATATTCTCTAGGATGGCCACTTGGACAAAACTCACGGGATCCAACATTCATTTATATGTACCAGGTATTTTTCACCTTTATTCTCTTCATTAGAGGAAATTATGGTTTCAAACATAATCTTAAGCAGAATGCCAATATATAAAACAGATCAGAGTGGGACCACTTAGACTGAAGTAAGAGCCAAGAATTGTAATGTCCAATTTTGTCCTTTATCAACCTTCAGCCTTCTAGATATAAAGAGTGACATTGCTAGAAATCCTTGAAATAACTTCTGTGCTGTATCAATAGATTAAGTGGGAAGGGGATTTAATAAACTTCATAAAAGTTAAAGCAGTTTTACATTTATTAAACTTGTACAGAAGTCTTTTATTGTTTCTCATGAAAGACCTTGGGAATAAATAACTACTATATTTCAGCTTTTCTCCTGGAGGAATCTACATTCTATATAAATATGCACATCTCAGTATAATATGTAAAAATTCTGAAATACTGTTTGAACATGGACATACAGAAGGATATCATAATCAGATAAAATAACTAAATCTACCAATTTAATTATTTTACAAAAATCCATAAAACTAAGCTTCTAAAATAAAGTATGCTCTAAGGAAAGAAATCTAAATATTTTAAGGGCATTTTAAAGTTATTTGCCATTGTTGTGGTCAGGTTGGAGAGGTAAACTTATGTGTACTAAATATTTATATGACTTTCTACTTGTCTTGCTATTCTTACTCTTTTAGAAGAAATTTGAATTTAATATTATTTTTATTTAAAAATATATATTTTTTTACATTTCTGAGTAATCCTCACTCAATGGCATTCACGTATCTTATATAAATTTGAAAGATACATTAAGCCGAGATTAAATTTCCCTCATAAATATAATAAAAAAATGGTCTTAAGCCTGATACACTGTAACTGAAAAATTTCAGCTTCCAGTGGCAAATGACCTCACTAGGGAAGAAGCAGGGGTTATATATTGTTGTTTCTTATCACACCATTACAAAACACAAAATTCGACATCTACATACAGATACACTGTGTATGTTTGCTTGGGATTTTAAAAAATTATTTTAATCCTTATGTCTCCAGTCACTGTTACCCTCTTGGACTCTACTTCTCTCATAACTCTTTATATTTAAATATCCACATAGGTGATTTTTCTTTCTTTCTTTCTTTTCTGTCTTATACATTAATACAGATTGATATTTCTAAAATTCTTGTTTCTAAGTTTAAAAAAAAAAAACTTCTTCTGCTCCTATGAGCTCATCTTCTCACTCCCTTATTCCCGACATTGCACTTGAACTTATTATTGCAATGTGAAGTGCCAACACTCCACATTTTAAACTTTAATTTCCTAACCATTACCTCTTCTCGTTTCATCTCACTGCCTCTCATACCTCAACCTTTAAAAGCATACAATATCATCAGTACCCATAATCCATGTTTTAAGAACATTTTCACTATTGAGTTTGTTCCTGTCCTCACATAACACTTTTTGTAGATTAAATTCTATGTTCAATCATTAAAGTTATTCTCTCTAGCCTTTCTGTTATTTTACTTTATCCACTGGACTAAACAATAATCCTAGTTAAATCCACCTTTCTAGCTGCCATTCTAGTATAGTTGAATATGGTTGGAGAACTAGACACACAGTCATGCATACTGACACATGTATGCATGGCATGCACACATACACACACACACACACACACACTCTGGATGACTTAAATTTCTTGAACACTGAAATAAAATAGGCCCAACATCCTTGCAATATTTTCCCTGAAAATTAATCTCTTACGTTCCTAAATGATTACTTTGTTATCTTCTCTTTCCTTAAACCTCCAACACTTTCCCCCAGTCTTTACTCTTTGATCTTAATAATCAGGATTCTGTTTTCACCTGGAAGATGAAAACAATAGAGAAATTTGAAAGCTCTCACCACAGTAAGTCCCCACTCTCTGACATGCATCTGTGTCCATGCATTCTGGCACTTCTTCCAGGCACTGTGAATGATCTGTCCACATTCCTAGCAATGGCGAAACTCTCTTCATGTGTACTATTTCCCAGTTCTCATCTATTCAAGGAAATTGTTCTAATAATGTTTTCCTCTTGCCTAAAATATTGATTTTTTTTCCTCTCTGTCTTCTCCAACAATTATAGGTGGAGGGAGAAAAGGAGTCAAAATAGTTTTAAGTAAGCATTTTATTGAAATACAACATATGTACAGAATGGTAAAAAATCATAACCATATAGTTTGATGTTTTTTTCACAAAGTGAGCACAATATTAAAACCAACATTGAGTTCAAGACAAAGAATCGGACCAAGTTCTCAGAAGTCCTCCTCATGTTCCCTTCAAGTCACTACTTGCCAGTGTATAACCACCATTATGACAACTCACATTTTTTTCTTCTCCAATCTGTATAAACAGAGAAGTACAATATTCTTTGCTCAACATTATGTGTGGGAGAGCCATCCACATTACTGTGGGTAGCTGTACCTCATTTATTCTTATTTCTCCATAATATTCCATTGTACAAATTTACCAGAATTTATTTACCCTTTCTACCTAGGATGAACATGGAAGTTTTTTATAGTCTGGGATATTATAAGTAGTGTTGTTATTTAGCATGTGCCTTTTTTGTGAAAATGATGTAAAGGATTTATTTCAATTGGTGTACAACTAGGAGTGGGATGGTATATAATGAAATATCAGCATGATGGCCTACAAGACCAAAGATTTTAATTGTATGAGACAGTATGAAATATGGTGTACCATACTAATGGATTTCAATACCATCAATATGCTTTAGTCTCACAAATGTATTGATGTTTTTATCTACAGCCTGAACCTTTTCCAAACTCCAGAGTCCCATGTCCAACAGCCAAATTGACTTTTCCATCTTGCTGTCTAATAATGAATATCCCTGAATATTTCACACTTTAGTCCTTTGCCTAAACTTATTCCTCCTCTCGTCTATTCCATCTAATATGATAGCAATTCCATATTTGAAATTGCTTTAGTCAGCATATTGGAATCATCTTCATCTCTTTCTTTCAGACTCTGTTTTCATTATTGAACATATCTGTTCATCTTTACCTTCAAATAGCCAGAATTTGACTACTTCTCAACAGCTCCACTGCTAATTAAACAAACTCATTAAAGTCTATCAATCATTCTGATTCAAGCCACATCACCTTTATTCAATCTGGCAATAGTCAGAACCCTAGTATTTTGGAGTTTAAGAAACTTAGCACCTGCTTCTCTTTCCTGGAATTGAGTCACAGCACTGCCTCTACAATCTCCACCTCACTGGAAATGCCAGTTTGGTTGTCATCACTTTTTATTTGTGCTATTACAATAACCTCCTAATACGTATGTTTAGTTGTTTCCTCCATCGAGTACTATGTTGGCAAAATCATTATGTTATTAAGTATGAAATGTACAATATACTTAAGTAATAAGTTTGACAGTTGATATCTCTGACATTTCACTTTGACACTTCTTGTTTTATTTTTATTGTGAAGGTACATCCTCAGTCTTTCAAACACATGGTTTGGCTTGTGATTATCTTTCACATTTTTTAGAGAAATTTTTACAAACTATGGATATGTCAAAAATTTTAGTTCTTTTCAAATATGAGTACCATCATAGAACTAGTGCAGCACAGACAGCTCAAAATATCAACCAAGTGTTTGGGAAGGATGTTGCTAATTAACACATAGTACTTAGGTGCTTCTGGTAATTTTAATCTTGAAAATAAGCTTGGTGGGTGACATGAGACCAAGGTGAATAAGGATGAGCTGAAAGCTGTAGTGGAAACGAATCCATCTAAACTTATGTATGAATTGGCAGCAGGGTTTGACGTTACTATTACAATAATATTGGACCATTTGAAACAAATCAGCAAGATAAAGAAGGTGGAGAGATGGGTTCTGCAGAAATTAAGCAAGCATCAGAAGAGAAATTGGAAGCTTGCCTTTCTTCCTGTCACAACATAAAGGTGAACCATTTCTACACTGTATTGTTAGATGTGATGAAAAATGAATTTTTTTCACAAGTGTTCGGCACAATGGTTGGCTAAAAATGAAGTGATGAAACACAGTCCAAAACCGATATTCATCATAAAAATCTAATGGTGTCTGTTTGGTGGTCCAGTGCTGGTATTATCCACTACAGCTTCATGAAACCTCGTCAATCTATTACAGCAGATGTCCACTGCAACCAATTGGATGAAATGATGAGGATGCTGAAGATTAAGTAGCTGAGATTGGTCAATAGAGACAGGTCAATCCTTTTACAAGACAATGCTCCACTACATGACACACAAACATTGCTGCTCAAACTCCAGAAGCTGGACTTGGAAACTCCCTTTAATCCGCTGTATTCACCAGACCTTGCACCAACTGACTACCCTTCCAAGCTTTGGACCACTTCTTGCAAGGAAAGATATTCAGTTCGCAACAAGCTGTGGAAAACACCTTTCGTGATTCTGTCACCACTTGATCTCCAGTCTTCTTTGCTACTGGCATAAACAAGCTACCATTAAGATGGCAAAACTGTGTCTATAGTTTAGGCATGCACTTTGATTAATTGTACTGCTTCTTGTTGAGATATAATAAACTAAAGTTTTGATTCAGAACTGAATATTTTATATTTAATTACCTCATAGCTATAGGACAAGCCCAAAGAGATTTGTTATAACTTCTCTACATTGCAAGGTATAACCACTTGGGAAGAAGTCAAGAAATAATTGGTCATTTGTGGACCACTTCACTGATCGGGGGTGTTGGGCCCAAATATGACTAGTTCACAGGTATATTCCTTAGGAAAGGAGGATAATTAGAGTCTTTCATTTTAATTTTCAAGTCATACTTGCTATTACAATATCATAAGAAAGATTTAATTTACATTGTATTAAATTTATAGAAATAGTTCTGAGACAAAGTTCATTACTTTGTTTCTATTTTCATGTATTAATTTTTCAAGTTAAGTTCCATTTAGCCTTTACTATGTGGTACCCTCCATAAAAAATGTGGTTTAAATATTTGACTTTGCTCAATCCTCCCAACAACCTTGTTAGGAAGATTCAGTTTTAGCTTTTGTTTATCAGTAAGGAAACTATATCTTGGATCATGTAAGAATTTGCCTAAGATCTCACAATCAGTGAACTGCAGAACCAGAATCCAAACACAAACAATCCAGATCTACTCATTAGTGTATCACCACCTCACAAGCCCTTTCAGTTTATATTGTTGGGTTTCTGTTGCCTTATTTTGGTTGATCTATTTTTGGTGGAGATGGGTGGGTGGGTATTATCCATTATTTAAATTGGATATGATTAAGTGTTCCTAAACTTATTATAGTACACTCTCACGGGCTACTATTTTTCTTGCTTTATAAGTTTACAAAGACCTTTCGATTATCATACTGCTACAAAAGGTAAAAGTCTGGTACTCAGTCCAGCTTTGGGGTCTCATAGAGTATCTGTGTAAGAGAAACAATGACTTTGTTTTATATTGCATACTTTATTATATATACATACATATATACACACACACATGTATTTATCTGAGCAACATGCATGTTTTAATTTTCTAGGGATATCATAACAAAATACTACAGACTAGGTAGCTCAAATAACAGAAATGTGTTTTTTCACCATCCTGGAGGCTGAAGTCCAAGATCAAGATGTTGGCAAGTAGAGTCTCTCCTTGGCTTGCAGATGGCTGCTTCTTATTGTGTCCTCATATGGCCTTCTGTGTACATTCCTGGTGTCTCTCACATTTCTTGTGGGGGCACTAGTCATACTGGATTAGGGTCCAACCCTAATGACCTTATTTAACCTTATTTACCTCCTTAAAGGACTTATCTCTAAAGATTATGATATTGGGGTTTAGAGCTTCAATATATGAATTTTGGAGAGACACAATTCTATCCAAAATAATACATAGCTTTTAAAATTATCTGATATAACAGTAGACTTACAATATATAGAAAAGATCTCTGCCAAGTCCTGTTCCCCAAAGACAGTTATTTTTAACTATTTGTGGTTGTAGTTTTTGGTCTTAGATCTCTAAATAATATACTTTTCTTCCCTTTTTGGGGGGTATATCAATTTTGAATATTCTCTGACTTCCTCACTATGATTAAGAATGCTTTATCTACTTTAACTACCTCCTGCCCCTATGTACTCCTTTCTCCTTTTAGAGTCACTATTCTCAGCTCAACCATTGGTTATCTCAGGTTCTTCAGACATACTAAAAGTTTATTTCAAAAATTGAGACGTAATTCATATACCATAAAATATACCCATTTAATGTGTTCAATTTATTGGTTTTAGTATATTCACCAAGTTGTTTCAGGTCCCTTAATCTCTGTTAGGTTTCACTCTCATCTTCCAAAGTGCGTATTTCTCACTTAGGCATTCTGCATATCTTGCCACAACATAGATATCCTGAATTGAGAAATAGCATATGGTTCTTTATACACAAACATGACCAATTTTTGGACAGGGCTTCCCATGGAATAGGGCATAACTTTGTGTGGCATTGCTCTTGGCTGGTCCTTTCTTGTGCACAGGCCAGTACCTGGCCTCCAGAGGAATACACAATTTTCCTAATCTACCTGATTAGGGCAGGTTCTGCTGAGCCATGGCCAGTGAACCAATGGTCCTTCCTTTTGGGTAAGATAAAGGTCCCAGAAGACATTATCCATTTTCCCATGCTGACTTTTCTTCCTTTGAATAAACTATAACTTTTGAACTCTAAGCCACTCACTTATCTTCTGTCTGCCCCACCTTCCAACTTTGCTGCCCTATCCTAAACTCTATTTCAAAATCATCTTGCCCCATCCTTAGCAAGCCCACCAGCTCATAATGTATCATACATAGTATGTGGGACCTGAGGGTTATCAGGAAACCCAACTAGATCATCTCCTTTTATTGTCATGCCTCTGCAATCACTTAACTAGGCTTGTGTACATAAGCATGGAAAATGTCATTTTTCACAGTAGAATCCCATCCCGGAGCCCAAATGGGGGAGCAGGTAAAAGATCTGAGTAATTATCTAAAATTATTTAACTATTCCTGTCAAGGTAAAAGCCTAGAAAGAAGAAATTATTAAAAAGTTCTGTTTCTTCCTCTTACCTCTTCTCTTCACCTCCTCCTACCCGTACATCATGCATCATACCCTCTTGCAACCATAGAAATTATTTAGTAACAGATGGCATAGATGTTATCTTCTGTATATTACAGAAAAATGTGTGTGCTGATTACTCCAGGATTAGCCCTTGACATACTCAAAGTGGATTATTTTTTTAAAATTATATTTCCTTTCGATACAATAGCCTTTCAAGGTTATTTTCTTACTGTAAAAATCATATTTTCAGGAACCAGAAGCTGAATGTTTTCTTGGCATTGCTCTTTGATTCCTACATAACAAATCCTATTTTACAGCCACATACCAACATTATCACCACCACCACCATCCCCCAGTCTGATACGTGCCTTGGCTGGAGAAGAGAAAGTTCTTGGATACAAGAAAAAAAAAGGAAATATTCATAATATTGATATTAACAATAACATACAAAGATATGAAATACTAAAAACTATTCCATGAGCATATGCATGAGTGAAATCCTCAAAGAAGCAAAGTTAAACAGATTCATAACTTGGGACTTCATAGAACATTCAAAGTAATGCTGTAAAATATGTGTATTCTACTAGGTGGTATAATAAATAGCATTTTTCTAAATGCATTTGACCAGATGTGAAAATACTGTTTCAAGGTAATACAACATATATTATACTCAACTGAATAATCTTTAAGATTTTTTTTCGGCCTTAATGCCAATTATTCTAATAATCATTTAACATAAATTCTGCTTTGGTTGTCGGAAAAACAGTCTACATTATTCTTGATTATTATTATTGGCTATATTGAACATTTTTGATAGAAATTTTAAAAACTAAATCAGTATTAAAATGAAAAGAGCCTAATTTCTAAGATGGTTGTAGATTAGTATTTCATTTTGGACCATATTTGGCTCAGCTATAAATTTGAAAATAATGTCTTCAAAATGTATACTTTTTTTAAATTTGTATAAACTTGTTGGCCCTATTTGATACACTATATTTTTAAAAAGCCAAAAAATATGAGTTATCTTTGGGTAAGTTAAAATACTAACCAATATCACAACTAAGATTTGATTTTCTATCATAAAGCAATAAGTGATTTGTTACAAATGAAATAAGTGTGAATGTAATATTTAAGTGTTCTAAAGCAAATTAACCTCTGAGTGTTGTACATGGACACAGAATGGAAATCATCTTAGTTACTATTAAAATTCTGTATAATTATTAACTAAGATAAGACAATTATTGTTTTATATTTCTTATTGGATATTATGTAGCTTGAAGGGCTTCAGTGTGTTTACTGGGTAAAAAAAAATCATTTTAGACAGGTAATTTTGGAGAATCATTGATAGAACACCAAACTCATTGATGAACTAGGAAAAATATCATTTTTGGTAGATTTTATAAAATGAAATCCACATTTAATGAACACAGTGATTATGTGATTGAAAAGTACTTGAAAAGTAAATGAAAATTGATTACTTATGAGTAAGATATTAAGAAGTGCCATCAGCTGTTTCTAATTTGGAAATTGTTTTCAACTAATCTCTTGAGTCTACTTAAAATTCTTCACTCTGAAAAGCCAGAAGTTTGCCTGAAGTAAGATTGTTTGACTACAACGAAAAGAGTTTATGTGATATTTGTGGTATTTGTCTGGTAATTTGGTAAGTTATAAAAAAAGCTTTACAACAATCTTTGAAATGTGTTTATTTAATAACAGAGATAAATTTTAAACAGTGTATGGAGAATGATAAGAATTTGGTCAAACAACGTTTCATAGAATTTTCATATGTCCCTGAATCTGCATCCTCAGGACATTACAAATATTACATCTTTATCAATTATAAAATATCTATGATTGTGTTTTTACAGCTATGGTATTATAAAATATCTATTTGGTCTTATTCTCAGTTTCCTGTGTTGAACTCTCAAAATCCTTAAAATCTCCAAAGTGATATCTTCTTGTATGCTAATGATTGAACAATAGCTTCAGGATGGGGGCTGGTCACCAGAAAGACCGGGGCAGGATTAGAGGTTGGGGATTATTAGCATCACCTACCAACATCCAGGGAGGATAGAAGGTTAAAGTTGAAGTTGATCACCCATGGCCAGTGGTTTAACCAATCATGCCTATGTAATGAAGCCTCCATAAAAAGACCCAAAAGCACAGGAAGGAAAGTTGTGATTTTTTACCATCAGGTATATAATTGCTTTAGGTATTTGTAGCCACTCTTTAATAATCAGATTAAAGAAATCTCCATCTGTTTTTAATTTGTTTTCATTTGTATTATGAATAGGTGACAACTTTAACACTTTTTTGCATCTGTTGATGATCATATAGTTTTTCTCCTTTATTTGGTTACAGATACAAACACATATACAGTTGACCCTTGAACAATGTAGATGTTAAGGATACTGATCTCTGCACAGTGGAAAATTCTTGTACACTTTTTGATTCCCAAAAAACTTAAATATTAATAGCCTACTGTTGGCTGGAAGCCCTTAACGATAACATGAGCTGTTGATTAATATATATATTCTGTATATCATATGTATTATATGCTATATTCTTATAATAAAGGAAGTTAGAGAAAAGAAAATGTTAAGAAAGTCATCAGGAAGTGAAAATATATTTACTATTCATTAAGTGGAAGTGAAGCATCATGAAGGTCTTTATCTTCACTGTCTGTAAGCTGAGTAGGCTGAGGAAGAGGAGGAAGTGGAGGGGTTGTTCTTTCTGTCTTAGCGATGGCAGAGGGGGAAGAAAATCCATGTATTTAGTGGAACCACACAGTTCAGATCCATATTGTTCAAGGGTCAACTGTATATATGCACACATTTATCGTGTATGTATGTGTGTATATGTATCACTATATGTATATATATGCACATTTACTAACACCTAAAGCAATTATGTACCTAATGGCACAATATTACAATCTTCCTTCTGAATTCGGGTAAAAGATAAGAATGGTCACTTTCATGACTTCTATTCACCCTTGGACTAGATTACTTGTTAGTGCAGTAAAGAAAAAATATTCAAGATGTGTGGTTAGAAAGAAAAAAAACAAAGAGAGCATTACTTACAGGTAATACTATATATAGAGAAACTTTAAATTTTCTCCAGGTATTATAAATTATTAGAATTAATAAGTGACCTCACCAAGGTTGCTAGATAGAAGGTCAATATAGAAAAATCAGTTATATTAGTATATATCTGCACGTCAGTTAGAAAATAAAGTACCATATATGTACACACACATATTTCTCAGTTTTTATCTTATTGAGTCTTTTTTTAAATCAAATATGAGTGTTGAATTTCCTCAATATCTTTTCAGCATCTATAAAGGTAATCATAGCTGTATTTTTTTCTTTTCACCTAATGATATGGTACAAGTTGATGATTTCTGAATATAAAACTATTGTTTTATTCCTGAAAAATAAATTAATATTCACTTATATTTTATTTAAAACTTATTTTATTTCTTATAGATATTGACATGAGTATTTAAGGCTGTGTATTTCTCTGTGATTACTGATTTATGTATATTGCTCATATTCTATTGTGTGCTACTTTCTAATTATTATTATATCTTTAGGGATTCTGTAATTTTCATTTATGTTTCTTCTTTCACTGAGAAATTATTTAATAGAGTTTTTAAGCTTTCAGGGAGAATGATATCTTTTGATTTCTATACTATGTTTGTTATTAATTTCAATATTTATTGCATTAGAATCAGAAAATGTTTTTCAATGATTTTCATTTTAAGGAACTTGTGATTTTCTTTGTGATCAAATATATGACAAGTTTTTTAAAAGATCCATCTACATTTGAGAAAAATATGTTTTCACCAGTAGTGATTATAAAGTTTTATGTATATTAAACAGATCTACCTTCCTGATTTTACTGTTTAGACATTTCATATCCTTACTTATTTTTGCCCACTTCACCTATCTTGAAATGATAATGTTATATATACACACACACACACACACACATACACATACAAAATGTTAATAATATATTGTATGTAAAGCTATAGGTAACACTATATATATAACATATATCTCTTACTGTTATTTTTCTATTATCTGTTTTATTTTTGGTTTTCAGTCAATTCACTTTTGTTTACATGCCTAATATTTTTTGCTAACTGTCATATACTTTCAGTAAAAAAAAAAAA
>CAUYPO010057140.1:0-30170 GCA_963574435.1 Cheirogaleus major
CAGGGCTTCGTTTGTCAGGGGACCTCGTGTGGGGTCTGAAACCCACGTCTGCTCTGTTGCTGGCCCTCGATCACTGTGTGGGCCATTCATGGAACGTCACAGCCTGCTGATGCCTGACCACGCATCCCTCCCGCCCCCCAGCGTTGTTCTGAAGTTACTGAACCATGTCAGAGCAAGTGGGAGAGCTGGGAAGACACGAGGTGTTAAGAGAGGTGATTTAATTGTTTTTTTTTTTTTTGAGACAGGGTCTTGCTCTGTAGCCCAGGCTGGAGTGCAGTGGTGCAATCATAGCTCCCTGCGGCCTCGAACTCCAGCGCTCAGGCAATCCCCCTGTCTCAGCCTCCTGAGTAGCTGGGACTACAGGTGGGCACCACCCTGCCCAGCTAATTTTTTAAAAAATTTTTTGTAGGGATGGGGTCTCACTGTGTTGCACAGGCTGGTCTTGAACCAGTGATCCTCCCACCTCAGCCTCGCAAAATGCTGGGATGACAGACATGAGCCTGGCCTCCAAGAGAGGTGATTATTTAGCACCAGTTATGAGCCCAGCTGCTGAAGACCCACCCCCCAGCCTGCCCTCTGCCCTCTGCCCTCTGCCCTCTGCCCTCTGCCCTAGCCAGGCTCTTTGGTTCACGCCTGTCCTGCCGACCATCTCCTGAGCTCCTCACAGATGGGCAAGGCTTCCCATGGCCCTGTACAGCCTGTGGGCTCTACACCTGGCAGGCTCTTATCTGAGAGACTGGTCATACCTGCTCCAGCTGTTTTGACTTCTTAAGTTTTCCCAGGTGTTTTCAGAGTTCCAGGCTCTCCCCAGTCACAATTTCACATAAACATTAAACAGTGGTTCTTGATTTTGGTTGTATATTGGAATCATATGGGGAGCTTTAAAATTCCCCACCCCTAGAACAGGGAGTGACTACCAGTGGCCACAGAGGGTCTTTTTGGAGTGATGGAAATGTTTCAGAATTGAACAGTGGTCATAGTTGCACAACTCTGTGAATTTATGAAAAATCGTTGAATTGTACACTTGAAATGAGTAAATTTTTTGGTATGTAGATTTACTTCATTATAGCTTCTTTAAAAAATCCCCAGCCCTAGAGATTCTGACTCAGCTGGTCTGGGGTGAAGCCCAGGCATCTGGAGTTGGAAAATCTCCCTGGATGATTCCACGGTTGAGAACCACTGAGCTCATCTCTTGGGGAAGATCCAGAGAGCTTTGCTGTTTCTTGTGTTACCCTACATGAAGGCGGGGGGGGGGGGGTTGCCTTGAGCAAACCCCTTCTTTGTTGTCTGGCCCTGTGCTGAGGGCTTTCTAGGTGTTATTGGCTTCAGTTCCTAGAACAGTCCCATTTAACAGGTGAGTAAACTGAGGCTCAGCAAGGTAAAGGAAACACACATAGCTAGTAATGGCGGAGCTGAGATTCAAACCCAGGCCTGACTTCATGCATGCGCTCCCTCCACTGCACGGAACTACCTTCCCATGGCTGGCTTGCCTCCCAGGAACACATCTACTCATGGCCCCTGCAGGCGATTTCGTGGTGTGGAGCCAAGACCAAGTCTAGGTAGTGTGGAAGATTGTGCTCCTCTCCTATCAGCACTTTCTTTCTCCCGGGGTGATGAACTCAATAACTGCACGTGTATTATCATCATTAGTAATAATACTACCTGCCATTTCTGGAGGGCTGTGTGTGCCGGCCGGCCATCATCTCACTGAGTGTCATGGGCAGGTGCATTTATCCACGTGTCCAGCTGAGGAGTAACCTCAGGGAGGTGACCCTGCGTCCGAGGTTGCTCAGCTCCAACCCCAGGCTTGTGCTCTTGACATCCCGTTCTCTGGACTCCGTGTGGCACCTGCCAGCAGTGTGCCCGCCTGGGTACCCTCTAGGGCAGGCTTGGCAGGAGCAGCCCAGGGTGACCTCACGCCCTCTACTCCACCCCAGTGGTGCTTCAAAGGTCACTGCATCTGGAAGTCGCCAGAGCAGACTTACGGCCAGGACGGAGGCTGGAGCTCGTGGACCAAGTTTGGGTCATGTTCACGGTCATGCGGGGGCGGGGTGCGATCCCGCAGCCGGAGCTGTGACAACCCCCTGTGAGTATGCTTGCCTGGGGTGGGCAGGGCAGGGGACCCCCTCCTAGGACCGAGGGGCTTGGAGGGGAAGGTACTGGGGAGACAGGGCGCAGGAGAGAAGGGCCCCTGGGGTGACTGTGTATGCAATGGAGGAGGACCCGAAATTGTTGGGGGCGGGGCAGATAGCTCCCACCTATATTCGCTGATGACCCATCAGATCCGACTTCTGTGCATGTGTCTGAACTGGTGATTCTCAAACCCTCGTGTGCAGAAGGTTCCCCAGAGTCTGTGTGGGCCAAGGTTCTGCCAAGCCCTCCCGGGACCCTGGTCCTCCAGCGAAACTTGAAAAAACAGTGATCTAAACCCACTGCACATGTCTTCGGAGAATAAATTCCCCAAGTTTCTTCTCTACCACACGGAGCGAATCTTCCCCTAATTTTTCTAAACTTAAGCTCTTCGTAAAATCAAAGTCCCCCTCCCAAATTTCAGTACTGTTGGAGAGACATCCATTTCTCCCTTCTCATCTCCTCTGCGGGAATCCCCTCCCCTACTCCTTGGTTTTGGGACTTCTAAAGATTGCCTCTAGTTCTCCGTGGCCTCCAGCTTCCCAAGCGGAAACAGCCTGCTTAGAACAGTGTCCTGCGAGGTGGGGACAGGCCAGGGCTGGCATGTGGCTGGCCTGGCTCTAGGAACGCAGGGGTCCCAAACCTCCACATGAACAGGGCCTGGCCTCGACCCTCGAGAGAGTGGTGTGACTCATACTGCAGAATCGCAGGGTCGCAGGATCACCGTGGCCCGAGCATCCTCAGGAGTGGTCATTCATACCTCCAGGGATGTGAGGCTCACTACCTATGGAAGCAGCCTGTTCTGCTGTCAGATGGCTATATTGACCTGTTACAAACGTGAGCCAAACGGACTGCCTTGTAACGTCCGTCTGTCGGGGATCCAGAAGCTGGGCTTATACAAAGGCCCAGCGGTCCCTGCTCTGAGTGAACCACCTTGCAGACATGACTGACAGTTTCCCCCGTGATCAGAGCTACCATTTATGGAGCTCCTCTGACATGGCAACTATTTTTATTTTATGAGTCTTAAATGAAATAATGTGTGTGCTCTCAGCACCATGCCAGCACAGATTAAGCAATTAACAGATGACAGCTGCTGTTATAATTATTATGATGACAGTGTAGCACGTACTTTCTCTGTGCTGGTGGGACACTGCGCCCTTAGGTGATTCTCCCGAGGCTCTGTGAGTAGGGCGCTGCTTAGCCTCATGCACCTGGACACTTTCTAGCAATAGTGTGAGGCAATCCTCTTGGCCTACAGGAGAAGAAAGTATAGCTTGCCTTAAAACACCTTTTCTTGTTATTCCTCACAGATGTACCAAGAGGTAGGTAAAATCAGAGGGATGATGGCCCCTCCCTTCAAGGGGAAATTAAGGCACAGCCAGGGACCTGGCCGAGGTTGCACGGTCAGGGCATGAATCTGGCTATTCTGATTCCAAATCGGTGTTTCTTTTCCCACTCCTTAGTTTAGTATGGTATTAAGTAGAAGTGGAGAGAATTATTGAGTGCCTACTGCATGCCAGGCCCTGGTTCAGTTGAAGGGCTGTGCAAAGATGAGCAAGACTGATTTCTCTTCCTGCCCAGTTGAAGAGGGTTGGCCAGTCCCTGTGTCTGTCTGTCTGTCTGTCTCACACACTCACACACAGCGGAGTAGGTGGTGTGTGCCTGAAGGTGGGGCAGCCAGAGAGGAAGAGGGATCTGGAAGGCTGAGCTCAGCAGCCCCAGCCCTGGCTTGTAGGTTAGCAGTGGCCCTCGTCACGCTGCGGTGAAAGCTGAGCCCTGGCCGTGTGGGAAGCCTGGCCCAGCACTCCTAGCCAGCATGGTCACCCCTGTGTCTGTGCCTGCCCCAGCCCAGCCTACGGAGGCCGCCCGTGCTCAGGGCCCACGTTTGAGTACCAGGTGTGCAACATCGAGGAGTGCCCCGGGCCCTACGAGGACTTCCGGGCCCAGCAGTGTGCCAAGCGCAACTCCTACTACACCCACCAGAATACCAAGCACAGCTGGGTCCCCTACGAGCCAGAGGACGGTGAGTGGGCCCTACACCCCCTCCCCTCCCCGTGTCCCTGGGCAGCTGCTGGGGCTGGGTGTGCCCAGGCAGGACCTGCCAGCGAAGGTGGAGAGACGGTGGGGATGCCAGAAGGGACATACCCTGTTCAGGCCTGTACATTGCACATCTCTGGGGCCACCGTCCCCATCAAGGCCACCTCTGATTTGTATACTTATGATGACAGTTTTCTGGCAGATGCAATAAAGTGTCTTGAGGAAGGGGCTCTTCACCCAGAGGTGCTGCTGGGGCCAGCGGTGGGGTTGGCTATTAGGGTTAGGTGCCTTTCAGACATCTGTCCTTACCTGTACGGAAACGAACTGTACAGGTGTGGGCGCCCTTCGCTTTACATGACCTATGCCCTGAGAAGCTCGGCCCTATCAATGCTAGGTTTTTAGGTTTTTCTGCCTGGGTTGCCATTTCAGCAGAGTCACTGAAAGTGATTCTGTGAGGACCCTCCCACTGACCCCTCCAGGCTGCCCTGGGACAGACACAGGCCTAAGGGCTCAGGCAGAGGGTCTGCATTTGGGGACCACGCTGGTGCCAGTTCCCATCTGTTTTCAAGCTTGTCCAGTGATGGCTCCCGGAGCAGCAGTGCGTCCGGCAAAGGGCTGGGACTCATGGCGTCTTAGAGCCTCAGGCTGGAAGGACCCCAGCAGTCCTCTGACCCCACCTGTCTCCTGTCTGCCTCCCCGTGACCCTGCATGGACAGACGCTCACTCCCTCCCATGCAGCCCTCGGCCCAGACGTACCCGTTATGGTGGCCTTTCCTCCCCTGAGCCTGGGGTTGGCCCCAGGACCATAAGCTCTTCAGCTCATGTTTAGAATGACAGAATCATCAAGTTGGAAGGGACCTCAGAGGCCTGTCATTGTCAGACTCCCCCAGAGTATCCCTGCAGAGGGGTGTCTTATCTCTGCTTGGATTCTTCCCACACTGGGGAGCTCACCACTGCCTTGTACTGTTGGCTGCCAGAGCCCTGCCTGCCTGGGTGCGCTGGGCAGGAGACTGGCTGTCTTCTGGAGGATGGAATCCTTGCCGGGCCCAGTTCCCAGTAGGAATCTGGCTCCGTGCATGAGATCCAAGGTGGTCTTGAAGATTGTGGCTCTAGATTCCAGTCCTGGGTGCTGGAGGCAAGGAATCAGCAGGTGTCCTGGGAGCCCAGGCACCAGGAGCAGGGAGCCAGACAGGCCCCTTAGAAACTGGCTGAGGGAGGCTTGCTTTGAAAGCCGTCCAGATCTGTTCAGAAAGCAAAGGAGCAAACACAGTGTGGGGAGGGGAGTGGCTGGGAGGCCTATGGGACAACGGGGCTTTGGGCTTTTCCCAGGACTTTTAGACAAATTCCAGGAAATTAGCTAAGCCCCCAACCTCCTTTTTTCTAAGAAGCACAGTAAGCGTTTATATGTTCTCTGGAACCTCCTTTTTAGGACATCTATAGCCCAGATAGAGAAGAAATCGCTTGTTAGAACCAGAAAAGACCCCCTCCCTCTCTGACTGCTGCTCCATTTTGCAAACCCAGAGACTGCTTTGTGTTCTGCTTTTCTTTCATGCAGCCTTCTAATGTCTATGAACATGTTAAGGCACACACACCGTCATGCGTGTGCCCAGTGAACTGTTGTAGAGGTCAGAGCAGGACTAAAGCCACACTGCCTGGGTTAGAATCCTGGCTGAACTACTTACTGTAAGGCTGTGCAGCCTTGAACAATTTCCTTAACCTCTCTGGTCCTCAGTTTCCTCCTCTATAATGCTAGAACCTACCTCATTGGGACGTTGAGAGGGTTAAATGAGTTAATTAATGAAGAGCATTTAAAGTTGTATTTTAAGGGTGTGCAAAGGTTTTAGAAATATTTGGTGCCTAGTGAGCATTCACTAAGTGTTGGCTTATTGTTATTATTTTATCACTTGATTTTTTTTCTATAACCTTATGTGACATTTCACTGATCAGGTGTAATAAAAATAGGGAACCAAAGCCCAGAGAGGTCAGATCATTTGCCCAAGGTCACACAGCTGATCATAAGTGACACAACAGGGATTTTAAGCCCCCACTCCCCACCCACGACTCCCATGCTGCCCAGAGCTGGCCCCCGGGCCTTCCTGGCCAGCTCACTTGCTCTGAGCCTAGCTGGGGGCTTAGCGTGGTCCCTCTCTCCACAGATGCCCAGAAATGTGAGCTGATCTGCCAGTCGGCGGACACGGGGGACGTGGTATTCATGAATCAGGTGGTCCACGACGGGACACGCTGCAGCTACCGGGACCCGTACAGCGTCTGTGCCCGCGGCGAGTGTGTGGTGGGTGCCCCTCCAGGCCGCCCACCCTCTGCTGGCACAGGGAGACTGGGGGACTGTGCTGTGGCCCCTCCTGCCCCTGGGAAGACAAGCATTGCCTCACCTGCCCCACGCATGACAGCCTTTGGCCCTCAACATAGCCTTGTCGCCCAACCCCGTTGAGGAGAGAGGAGACGGCAAGAATCGTTACCATGCCAGGTTTAAGACCTCACCCAAGTCACATGGCAGATTCGTGCCAGAGCCCGACCCGGGATACCTCTTGGGCCAGGCTTCCTCTACTGGCCAGGGCCCGGGGAAGGGGCAGGAGCCAGGGGGCTGCTGCCTGGGGTAGCGTTGGAGGTAGGGGAGCCTCCTCCCACCTGACCTCCCCTCTGGTCTCAGCCCGTCGGCTGTGACAAGGAGGTGGGGTCCATGAAGGCCGATGACAAGTGTGGAGTCTGTGGCGGTGACAACTCACACTGCAGAACTGTGAAGGGGACACTGGGCAAGGCCTCCAAGCAGGCAGGTGAGCTGGGTGGGCTGGGGCAATGGGGGGTGACTGGGGTCCTGGCCGCCTCTCTGACGGGCCCTTCCTCCTTGAACCATGCCACGGCCCAGGGTGGGGGGAGGGGCCCTGGAGCCTGACTTCCGGACCTTCCTGGGCTGCCCAGGGCTGCAGCTGGTCACCTCATCTCCTGGGCGTGCTGCTGCCGGAGTTTGCAGCCCAAGAGCTCCAAGAAGTATTTTCCTGCCAGGCAACGTGATATGATGAGAGCTCAGCCATCTCTTTGGCCCTAAAATTCTTGCTGGGAGGAAAGGGTCAGCCAGGGCTGAAATAGTAGCCAAGACCAGACTGATAATTTTCTTTTCCTCTCTTAATGTTTTTTTTAAAACCTGTGACACCTCTTACTTTGAACTCCTAGGATCTTTGAGTTCCTTGACTTTCATCTCCACCTCCAATCTGACCAGAGTTGCTGGAGAAAAGGGCCAGATATTAGTCCTTTACACTTTAGTGTGAACTGGATCTATTTCTCCTTTGGGATATTGCAGTTTTGCCTCACCTTTCATTGTAAAGGGAGAAGGTTGGTGGCTCCAAGAAAGGCTTGTTCTGGGCCTTGGAAAGGGATGGCCATGGGGGTTTAGGACAGTCATGTGGGATCTTCATAGTCTGTTTCATCTAAATCCCTTCAGTAGCAAGTAGCTTAAGGTGTGAGAAGAAAGAAAGGAAGAGAAAGCCAGAGGAGCAAAAAGAAGGAGAAGGGTGGAAGTGAGAGAAGAAGAGAGTCACGGAAGTGGGAAACAATAGTGACTCACACACACAGAGGTCCTTAAAATTTACAGGGCACGTTAAGCTAGAGCATCTCATTTGATCCCCCCAGCATCCCATGGAGAAGGTCCCATCCCTAGTTTACAAATGAGAAGACAGAGGTTCGGAGAAGTTCAGTGATCAAATGGGATGTTCCTGGGTACCCAGTGGGGAGTGGGGGATGCTGGCAGTGGGGCCCCCAGCTCAGGATGCTCACTGCTCTTCCGGATCCTGTGTGGCAGGAGCCAAGCTGGTGCAGATCCCGGCAGGTGCCAGGCACATCCAGATTGAGGCCCTGGAGAAGGCTCCCCACTGCATCGGTGAGTGCTGGGGTATGGGAAGAGGACAGCGGGACCTGGTCCTGTCCTCCGATTTGGGGGAGCCAGGAGTGCAGAGGGAAAGATTCTAGTGTAGGGGGAATTTTACAAACTTAAATAATTGGCAGTAAACCCCTTTTTCTTTTCTTTCTTTCTTTTTTTTTGAGACAGTATCTCACTCTGTTCCCTGGGTTAGAGTGCAGTGGCCCAATCATAGCTCACTGTAACCTTGAACTTCTGGGATTAGCCTCCTGAGTAGCTAAGATTGTAGGCGCATGCTGCCATGCCCAGCTAATTTTTGTTGTTGTTGTTTTTCGTAGAGACAGGATCTCCCTATGTTGCCCAGGTTGGTCTCGAACTCCTGGGCTCAAGGGATCCTCTCAGCATTCCAAAGTGCTGGGATTACAGGTGTAAGCCACCATGCCTAGCCTATTTTATTTTCTAATTTGTGTTGAATGGGTAACCCTTTCCATGGTTTGAATATCAGAATGTCTAAAAAGGGTAAAGAGTCCCTCTTCCATTCTTGTCCCCTAGGGGCAACCACAGTTAATAATTTCTTGTGCACACAGATGGCTTTTAAAGGTAAACCATTTTCACGGAGTGTATCAGTCGGCTTTCACAGCATAACATACCACCCCAAAACTTAGTGGCTTCAAACAGTTGTTCATTAACTCCTGGTTCTGTGGGTCGTCAGTTTGGGCTGAGCTCTGCTAGTTGGTTCTTCTGCTCATCTGCCTGGATGGACTCATGCCAGTGTTGTCAGTTGGTAGGTCTGTTGGGAGCTATTGGTCTAGGATGGCCTGACTCACATGTCTGGTGGTTGGTACTGGCTGTCACTTGGGGTTATGCAGGTAACAGGGCCATGTCCTCAACAGGGTAACCTGGTGTTATTCACATGGTGTCTGTCCTAGTCCTCAAGAGTAGCAAGACAGGGCAAGCCCCAGTGTGCAAATACTTTTCGAGTCTCTGCTTGCATCATGTTTTCCAATGTTCCACTGGCCCAAGTCACAGGGCCAAGCCCAGATTCAAGGGGTAGAAGAGAGACAGTGTATAAACCTGTTTGAGTGAGGAGGTCTCAGGTGGGCAGGAGTGGCAGGTAGACAGGGGAGTCCTGAGGGGCCCACTGGGAAGGCCTTGAATGTCATATTCACGGCCCCCTGTGGAGGGGAGTAGAAATTGCTGTGACCCTCTCGCCCCACCGGCCAGTGGTGAAGAACCAGGTGACGGGCAGCTTCATCCTCAACCCCAAGGGCAAGGGAGCCGCGAGCCGGACCTTCACCGCCATGGGCCTGGAGTGGGAGGACGCAGTGGAGGACTCCAAGGAGAGCCTCAAGACCAGCGGGCCCCTACCCGAGGCCATCACTGTCATGGTGAGCTACACTCCATGTGGCGGCCCCTGCCTGCCCCCTTGTCCCCCTAGCTGCCACCTCTGTCGCTGAGCTGGCGTGGGCCTGGTGAAAATCACCTTTCTGGCAAGGCCCATGCGCCCCTCCATCCTGGGGTCAGCTCCTCTTCTGTGCTGAAAAGCTGGCTGGATGGCGAGTGAGGAGGGGAAAAGGAAAGGGTTGTCTCCTCGCTGTCAGACCCCAGACGCCACACAAGGGGAGTCTGTTCTCCTTAACGCAGGGTCAGAAGTGGGGACTGGCGGGAGGTGTCGGCAGGGACAGGCTGGCTTCCCGTGTCACCCTGGCACCATCTAGAGTTAGCATGTGTCATGGCATGGCCAGCAACCGAGTCCATGAATGGCATCCTTGGGCCTTTAAGGCAGCTGACCCAGAGGTGCCAGCCTCCAGAGAAGGGAACAGGGCCACTGTCCTGACTGGGGCCCATCTCTACCCACACCCCACTTCCTGGACCGTCAGCCAGGGCTTGTGGAGCAGGTGTTGTTAACCCAGCAGACCAGACCACGAGGAGCTCCATCCTTGGCCCTGGCTGGTGGCAGGTTTTATGTCACCCTCACCAGTTGGGGAGCTCCTGGAGGTCAGACTGTGTGGCCTATTGGTGTCAGCATGTTATTTCAAGCCAATACTTACTTTCTATTTGCCGTATATGTATTGACCACCCATATATCCATGACCAGCTGATTTGAATACGAAGGCCATTTGCGGGGAAAGGACAGTCTCTTCAAGACACAGTGCTGGGACAGTTGGATATATACATGCAGAAGAATGAAGTTGGACCCCTACCTCACACCATCCATAACAATTAACTCAAAATAGATCAAAGGCCTAAATATAAGAGCTAAAACCATAGAACTGTTAGAAGAAAACAGAGGGGTAAATCTTTATGACCTTAGCTGTGACACCAAAAGCATCAGCAACAAAAGAGAAAATAGATAATTTAGACTTTATTAAAATCAAAAACTTTAATGCATCAAAGGACATTATCAAGAAAATGAAGAGACCCTGTGCAGAATGGGAGGAAATATTGCAAATTGTGTCTCTGGTGAGGGCCCAGCGCCAAGACTGTGCACATTGACCGTCTTGCAGAGCCAGGCTGTGCAACGCTCCAGTGAGCGGAACCAACTGGCAGGTGCAGCTCCTGCCCCTGTTAGAACTTAGGCGAGTGAGTGGAAGGGAAGGGTGTTCACAGGCCCACCGCTACTCTCTGCAGGTGTTTAGCCTGAGTTTGTCACGTGGCCACTGGTCTGAATGTCTCTCCCAATATCCAAGCTCACCACGACCTCGTCCCAGCATTCTCTGGTTCTGTTCCGACCCCACAGCCTTCTCTGGCCCTCCTCCCTGCCCCACTCTGGCCTTACTTCTCTCTCTGGTCCTGTGCGGCCTCCTGCTTCCCCTCAGGTGCTCCCCCCAGCTGAGAGTGGCCCCCGTGGCAGCCTGGCCTACAAGTACGTCATCCATGAGGACCTGCTGCCCCTTATTGGGAGCAACAACGTGCTCCTGGAGGAGACGGACACCTACGAGTGGGCGCTCAAGAGCTGGGCGCCCTGCACCAAGGCCTGTGGGGGAGGTACTGGCTCTCCCCACCCCGCAGGGCCTCTCGAGGGGTGGGTACGGGGGCTGAGGTTGTCTCCATTTGACATGTCCTTGCTCGTGCCTCAGTTTCTCCTTGGAGATCTCCAGTGTGTGGAAGCCTGCTCTGGGCCGGGCATGTAGGATGGGGCTGGGGTACTAGAATGGTCCCCAGGGCAGGGCCTCTGCCCTATGAGCTCGCCCACCGTGGGGACAGGTACCCATGCAGAGCCACTTCCCCACAGTGAGACGGGGCTGTCAGGAAGGCGTCCTCCGGCAAGCGATGGGCAGGTGGGTGCACAGAAGCACACAGGGAGGTGGGAGCGGCCCTCAAGGCTCCTCTAGGACACCGCCCCTGAGGCCTTGGCAGACCAGGCCCATGGCAGCCTGCCCTCCCACAGGGCTCCAGTTCACCAAATACGGCTGCCGGCGCAGACGTGACCACCACATGGTGCAGCGGCACCTGTGTGACCACAAGAAGAGGCCCAAGCCCATCCGCCGGCGCTGCAACCAGCACCCCTGCCCCCAGCCTGCGTGAGTGCTCCTGGGAGGGACAAGGAGTTTGGTCCTATGCATCGTCTTGGCCCCTGGAGGAGGAGGAGGGCTGCTGAGCTGGCTTCTCCCAGCACCGGCTCGTGGAGACACAGCCCAGCAGACAGGACTCCCAGCGCCCACCCTGCATCCCCGTCCATCAGAAAGAAGAGGCTTCTTTTTTCTGCCCTTCCAGCATTCTTTTACAGATGGGAAACTGAGGCCCAGGGTGGGGACACAGCTTTCCTCAGTAATCCGGGGGGCCCATTGAGGCAACGTGGATTTCAGTGGTTCTGTGCTCTGAGTCCAGGCCAGGATGCTGTCCACCGCCTCCTCCCTGTCCGGTCCTCAGCAGTCCAGGGACCCCGCCTGGCCTGCCGGCCCTCAGCCGTGGTCCAGCCCCTGATTTTGATTCCCCGGCCTGGGGCGCACTCTGAGCACAAGGTTGTGTTCTTGGCATTATGTGGAGGAACCTTTGGGGAGAAGAGAGCTGTGACTTGTGGAGGACTCAAGGTCAGGCCTCAGCCTGTTGCAGAGCCAGTGGCAGGATGTCCTCGGCCTCCACGAGGCTCCCTGGCACCCCCAGGCAGGCCGAGGCTGAGGGTGGCTGGCCGGTAGGAAACCGCAGAGGGCCTCGTCCATCGCCTGCTTCCCCGGGGTCCTCCCTGTGGGGACAGGGCGCTGACCGGGCCTTGCTGACTGACAGCAGCTCCTGGGAGCCCCAGGCCTGGACATGGGACTGGGGGCCAGGTCAGGAGCTGGTGGCCTCCCTGTGCCCAGGCCAGGTGTCATACCCCGCCCTCCTCTGCCAGGACAGCTCCATAACCACCCTCGGTGCTTCTCTTTTGCGCGTTACTTCGTGCTGTTCCTCCTCCTTTCCCCACAAATGTGTGTGACCGCAGAGCATGCAGGGTTAACTCCGCCTGAGATGCTGGGTGGGTGACCCCCGCCCTGGGGCTTTGTTTTGGTTTCTGCAGGAAGGGGTTGAAAGAGCCCTGGTTTCTATCAAAGGCCTCGGGAAACCCACAGGGAGTAGGAGTTGGGGTGTCCCCTCCCTCCACCCCTGCCAGAGCAGTTTTGCTTTTGTCTAACATGTCCAGCAGGTGTCTGCTCAAGAGGCTGTTGGCAGTTGCTCTGTAGCGAAAAGACACTTGGCAGGCCACCAGCGTAGCGGCTCGGTGCTGAAGCTCTATGGGTGATGATGGTGACAGTAATAGTGCTCTTGTCCCAGGAGCCCCAGGGGAGGTTGGGGGGATCTACGATGAAAGTATGGCTTTGGTCTGTCTCGTGCACTGCACCCAACACCCAGCACCCAGCACAGTACCTGCACGTGGTAGGCACACAAATATTTATGGGGCGTTGAGACATCCTGATGTCAAGATGGGGTAACCACGGCTCAGAGGGGTTTCTAGCTTGCCCAAGGACATCATGGTGCCAGCATTTAAGTATGCATCGTACCTGTTTTTCAGGAAAGAGTAGTGACCTCCCTGAGGCCACACAGCCAGGTAGACAGTTGTCATGGGCCTCGAGTGTTCTGAAGTCCACACACACTCTCTGGCTCCCACCTGTAGCTGTCCAGGGGTGGGAGGTGGCCCCTGGGAGGAAGTGTTTCCTTGGTCTCACTTCCTTCCTCCTCCCACCCTGTCTGTCTCCAGGTGGGTGACGGAAGAGTGGAGCCCCTGCAGCCGGAGCTGCGGGAAGCTGGGGGTGCAGACTCGGGGGGTACAGTGCCTGCTGCCCCTCTCCAATGGCACCCACAAGGCCATGCCAGCCAAGGTCTGCCCCGGGGACCGGCCTGAGGCTCGGCGGCCCTGCCTCCGTGTGCCCTGTCCAGCCCAGTGGCGGACAGGAGCCTGGTCTCAGGTGAGTTGTCCCCTGGAGGTGGGAGGGGCTTGAGGAGGAGATGGGTCTGAGGGATTTTCTGGTGTTCCCTGCAGACAGAGAGTTTCTCTTCTTTCTTTTTTTTTTTTTTTTTTTGTTTTGTTTCTGAGACAGAGTCTCCCTCTGTCACCTGGGCTAGAGTGCCGTGGCGTCAGCCTAGCTCACAGCAACCTCAAACTCCTGGGCTCAAGGCATCCTTCTGCCCCAGCCTCCCGAGTACCTGGGACTACAGGCATGCGCCACCATGCCCTGCTAATTTTTTCTATATATTTTTAGTTGGCCAGTTAATTTCTGTCTATTTTTGGTAGAGACGGGGTCTCGCTGTTGCTCAGGCTGGTTTCGTACTCCTGACCTTGGGCGATCCGCCCGCCTCGGCCTCCCAGAGTGCTAGGATTACAGGCGTGAGCCACCGCGCCCTGCCTAAGGCAGAGAGTTTCTGGCGGAATTTCTCTCCCCACATCTCATCTGGTTTTTCTCAAAACAAAGTCGAACAGCTCCCACGTACGCTGTGCTGCTGTGCCTGGTCTCCGTGCCGGGCCTTTGCACTCACTCATTCACTGTCTCCTGCGAGCTCCCCACAGTGCTGGCAGGCATGGGTTAATGTCCCCGTGTCCCAGCTGAGCAGATTCCAGCACATTCTTGCATTCAAGAAGTGTTTACTGAGCACCAGCTGTGTGCCAGGCATTGTACTGGGAATTTGGAAACCTGGCATCAACCAGACAGACCTGTCCTGCCCTTGCGCCCTCACAGTCCCACGAGGGGGGCGTAATCGACACGTCAGCCAGCCACAGAAGTGTTCACAGAGAGCAGCTGGGGCTGTGTGGGAGTTCCTGGGGCAGCGTGATCAAGGACAGAGGTGGTCAGGGAGGGCTTCTCTGAGGAGGTGTTGTTCAGGCTGACACCTGAGGGATGAGCCACAGGAGGAGACTGAGGCAGGAACAACTGTACAATGTTCCAGAAGCTTCGAGGACAGTGGGGCTAGAGTTACGGGGAGGATGATGTTGGAAAGGCAGGCAGGGGTCCGGTGCTGCAGGGCTTTGCAAGGAGTTTGAATTCATCCTAAGTGCAATGGGAAACCATTGAAGAGTGTTGCAAGCTCTGATTCAAGGTTTCAAAGACCACTGCCAGGGGAGGCCAGGGCAGAAAAAGGGAGACAGCAATGGGGCTGCAGAGTAATCCTGTGCTCTGTGGTTCGGGCTCTGGAGGTGGCCACAAAGAAATTATGTCTTGGGTTTCCTCTTAAACACTCATTTGATGTGAACCTGGAAGATATGAAGCCAAGGGAAGTAAGCTACACACTAAGGACAAACACTGTGCAATTGCACTTAACATGAAGTACTTAATATAAGGTACTCAATATGAAGTACTTAGAGTAGTCTCAGTCACAGAGGCAGAAGGTCGGATGGTGGTTGCCAGGGACTGGGGAGGGGGCAGGCAAGGGGGAGTTATTGTGTAATGAGTGAGGAGGAGTTTCAATTTGGAAAGAAGAAAAAATCCTGGAGGTGGGTGGTGGTGATGGTCGCACAACAATGTGAATGTGCTTAACGCTACTGAACTGTACAATTAAAAGTGGTTAAGGTGGTGAACTTTGCTGTGCAGGTATGACCGCAATTTTAGGAAACTCATTTGATCAAGGCCATCAGCACAATGATGTTTATAGTAATAGGAAAATATTCAGAAACATCCTAAATGTCCACCTATAGAGATTGGACAAAGAAATCATGACATGTTTATGTGATAAAATACTATACAGCAAGAAAAATGAATATCCTTAAACTGTGCTTACCAATCTAGATAAACCTCTACTCTTCCAGAACAAATTTAGGGGAGAAAAAGCACTGTGGGAGGAAGGGAAAAACACACTTCCAATGAATGTCATCTCCTTAACATTTGAGAGGCACACGCAATACTTAAAAATAGTCCGGGACGCTGATTTATTAAAGCTGGTGGCGGCATCTGGGCAGGCGTCTGTGAACAACTCCGTACTTTCCCATATGCTTGAAATATTGCATAATACAAAGTCTTTTTAGAGCCTGAAAACTCTCATGCCATTCGTGCAGATTTTATGTTCTTCTCCATAATAGATGACTTCATTCATGTTGATATAACATAGAAAGATTGCTGGTCCTCAAAGGACCTTATAACTAAAACTAACAGAGTTGGCACATGGTGGAAGATATTGGCCCTTTCGAAATCAAAGTAAAATACAGAGACGAATCTCTAAATCCAACGTTTTGTTTGTGAAGCAAGAATTGTAATTTGAGGCATACACATAGGGTGGGCTTTAGTATGTATGAAGAACAAAAGAAAGGCTGGGGGTTTATTAGAAAGAAAAAGGTTACATGTTGTTTTGAATGAAAGCTCACTGGCACTAGGGAAGCTCTTGGGAGCTGGCAGGCTCTGAGTGACAGCGGTGGGGAAGGCTAGTCTTAGGGTCAGGGCAGAGTGTGTCAGCAGCTACTGGGTAGAACTGGTCTTAGGGTTCCAGCAGGCCGTTTCAGCAGCTGTGCTGGCAGGACATGCAGTTCTTGGAGCAGGTGGTATGTGCCCACATGCTTTTTTCACCCTGGCCCCTGGACTCTAACTTAGTTGGGTGTGACAAGAATGACCCAATTCCTATAATCAACTTTCACAGCCCCTTGTGAACCTGGTAAAGCACTCAAGAGCTATTAGCTGTTGTTTCTATTGTTCAACCTGGGAGGATGAGTCATGTTTGGCCTGTGGTTCTGTGCGGCCCCATGACTCTTGTATCTTGCTCAGTGGTCACATGTCCAGTGTAAGAAGTGGAGCCCTACAGGTTCTTCCTCATCCAGCGGAGAGGCCATGGTCAACCTGAAAAAGTGACCTGGTCACGTCGGGCAGCCTTGCTTTCTTGGAGTCCCTGCCCCTCCACCCCAGGACACCTCATGACCCATTTGTCACATAGGAAGTGTGTCAGATCCAGGGTACGATGTGTGTGGCAGCCCCTGCAAATGGCGGTCCTCTGTTGCCTGCTCCTTGCACCCACACCTTCCCCTCTTAGGGAAGAGGACACTTTTGAACATACCTCTTCGAGCCGATGGTTGGTGAATTGAGTGTCAAGATCATTGACTATCAGAGCTAGCAGGGTCCGTGGACACCCTGTCACCCAGCTCTCTCGGTTCATAGAGTTGGAAACTGAGCCAGTGGGGCAGCAGGTGCCACAATCCAGGCCCTTGCATCCCATTAGCAAGATATCATATGCAAGTCAGCCTGCTGCAGGTCACGACCCGTGGTGGATTGCAGCAGGGGACTTTGCAGAGTGATACACAAAATGTTTAAGAACCCAGGTGGCACAGAGCAGACACAATGGATGCAGGTGGTAGGAGTTGGAATGGGGCCCTGGAGGTCCCCCCACCCCAAGCCAGGGGTTAACTGTTTAGATCATGGAAAGCCCGGGGTTGTAAGCTCTTTGCCACTGGTACAGAGTGTTTGGCATCGGGCGTGGGGTCCTGCTGAGGCTCTGTGCAAGCAGTCCTTGCATGTCTCTCTGCTCTGTACCCTTTCTGTCCCTGGCTGGACTCTGAGCTCACTGGCCCATCCTCTGTCTCTCCACCCACCCCAACCCCGGCGGCTGTGGCCTGGCCCTGACCTACCACGGCAGTGCTCGGCCACCTGCGGGGAGGGCATCCAGCAGCGGCAGGTGGTGTGCCGGACCAGCGCCAACAGTCTCGGGCAGTGCGAGGGGGAGAAGCCAGACACCGTCCAGGTCTGCAGCCTGCCCGCCTGCGGAGGTGAGCAGATGGGGTGGACAGGCCAGGCCCAGCTCCCCAGCCTGGACCCAAGTCCCAGCCCCTTAGAAATCCCACACCCTAGAGCTTCTTCTGCCTGCTCACAGGAAATCTCCAGAACTCCACCGTGAAGGCTGACGTCCAGGAACCTGTGACTCCAGAGGGGCAGTGGGTTCCACAGTCTGGACCCCTACATCCCATTAACAAGATACCAGCAAGTAAGTGCAGTCTTTGGCCGCACCTCCCCCCCACACACACACTTTTCAGTGGCCCCAGTGTCGCAGCGAGGGCCGTGCGGCAGGGCAGGCCCAGCTTGCGACGTCTGTGTGACCTGAGATCCCCTCCAAAATGCTTATTTATAAGTTTGGTGCCAACTCATTTGGTGGCAAAATCCGACCTGAATTAACAAAAAATCATTTATTCTTTTGCTATAGAAACATTGCCATATTTGGTTACAAGGTGGTATCACAGACTCCACTGCGGGTGTTCTATAATATCAACACACACAGTATTACTTTTCTGACCCCAGAAGTTCTGAATTCTGAATCATATTTGGTTCCAAGATTTTCGGCATAGCAACTGTAGGTCTGAGCTGCTTTTGTCGGGCTGAATCAAGTGGGAGAGCGTGTGCACCCCTGCCCAGCTGTCAGCTAATGACGGCAGGAGGAATAATTCGCCCCTGCCCCATGGTCAGGAGCCCATCGGTTCGTGCTCCCACCTTTCCCTTCACCCATCCATGAGTAGCTATTTGCTGAGCTCCTGCTCCGTGCCAGGCTGTGTGTGCCACTCTCCCTTCCTGGGTTCCGCTCTCTTTCCCTTCCTCACCCTCCCAAGGACCCGTGTTTGGCAAGATGAGTAGCAGAAAAGTCAGAGACCCTAACTCCTAGTTAGAGGACTAGTCGGCTGTGTGACCTTGTGCAAATCCCTGAACCTCTCTTAGCCCAGCGACCTCATCTGTAAAATAAAGGGTCCTCGATGTGCCTTCTGAGCTCCAACCTTGTCCCTCCTCTGCTCCCATGCTGAGGCTCAGCCTGGACAAGTTTCTGGGCTTCCTTTTATTTTCCTCCCAAAAGCAAAGGGCCGGGTCCTGGTTCTGATCCTAGCACGCTGGTGCCATCTAGGGGCCACTAGCTTTCCATTTTCTCTGATCGTTCTCTTTTCCTAAGCCTGCCCCTTCCTCCCTCTCTCTTCGCTCCCCCCTCCTTCTCCCCACACCTGGCAAAGATTAATAGAAAGCAAAGCTCCTGCCTTCACATTCTGTTTGGAGAGACCCACGTGGAATCATTGCAAAGACATTTTTAGATGATATTTTAAGCAAAGCAAACTAGTACAGTGAGCACCCCTCCATGCCAGGCACTTAAAAAATGTTATTTATTATTATGATGTCACTATTCATTGGTAAATATCAGCATTATCCCCATTTTACAGGTGAAGAAACTGAGTCTTGGGGCTTAAGCGACTTGCCCAAGCCTCACAGCTTTTAAGTGGTAGAGCCAGAAACAGAACCTAATTCTGCTAGATTCCAAATTTAGTGGTGGAGGACTTCACATCCAGATGTGTGCTGACTGGTGGCAGGGCGTTTGCTTTGCTTGTCACCAGCGTGGGTTGCCTAGGCGTTAGCCTGGTGCTGGCTGGAGTGGGTCCGATTCCTCTGGGTTGATTGGGAGGGGGTGAGGGTTACCACTTACACCTAGAGCAGCTGCAGTTAGAGTCACCCCATGTCCCAGCCACACCCCAGACTGCCCAGTTTGTCTGGGCGAAGGAGATGGCATCGGCTGTTTGTAAAGCACCCTGAGTGATGCCCGCGTGCTACCAGGTTTGGGGACGAGTGACACAGGGCCGCGATTCTCAGACTTTCCCACACACCCGGAGGGCTGTGAGAACACAGTGCTCCCGAGGGTTTCTGACAAAGTAGTTCTGGATGAGGCCTGAGAATCTGCATTTCCATCAAGCTTCCAGGTGGTGCTGATGGTGCGTGAGTGGGGACATCACTTTGAGATCTGCTCTAGAGGATTCTAGTTCCCTTTCCATACAGAAAGGGCTCACTGTCCTGTCGGGCTGCCCCGTGGCCCCTCTGGGAGGAAGCTTTGTAGTGAGTCCAGGAGGGGCGGGGGAGTGGAGGGTGGGCAGTTGGTGGTGAGGGGGAGGCGGGGCCTGTGCCCTGGTGTCCCCCGCTGATGGGCACGGGTCCTTGTGCTGTGTGTGCAGCAGAGCCCTGCCTGGGGGACAGGTCCATCTTCTGCCAGATGGAAGTGCTCGGTCGCTACTGCTCCATTCCTGGCTACCACCGGCTGTGCTGCGAGTCCTGTACCAAGAAGGCCACAGGTCCTGACGCTAGCCCAGACCCTGGCCTGACCTCGCCACCCACTGTCTCCACTCCTGGGAGCCCTTTGCCAGGACCCAAGGCCCCTCCAGATGCTGCGGAGCCCACCAGGGAGCCAGCGGGATCAGATGACCTCCAGCGTGGCCGACCCACACAGCTCCCAGGACTCCCGGACACAAGCTCCCCAGTGACCCAGCATCTTTCTGCTTCCCAGAAACTGAGCCCTAGAGCATTCTGGGGCACCTCCCCTGCCACCCCAGGGGAACAGCCTTGGGGCTGGACTCAGGCACCTGTGCCAGCCTCCAAGGACAAAGGGTGGCCCAGGGAAGACCCGGAGCATCCAGGTACCAGCCTTCCTGCCACCTCCCCAGTGACATGAGCCACGCCCCACCATCCCACCAGTGACGTTTACACTGTGAGCCGCCCGGGCAGCCCTGGCTCAGAGGACACACACACGGGGCAGGGGCAGGCACAGACTTCCTTTTAAATTATTTGCCTTCTTGTTGTTTGGGGCTTGACGCTCTAGATCAAGGGATGGGGGAGGGAGGAAGACAGAGCAGGACAAGCCCTACCTGGAGATACCTCAGCAAGCAGCCCGGGGCCTGGGCCAGACCTCTCAGAGGCTTCAGTTGGTCTCTTGTGACAACCAGGGCCAGCTACTGCCCCCTCCTCATAGCCACGGGGCCCGGGCTTCCCCAGAACTGCGGAGACCCCATGGGGAGCCTGCTTAAGTGGCCCGTCTGCCCAGAAAGACAAAGCAGGGCCAGGGGAGGTGGGGCACTCACAGCAGGTGAAGAGGAACAGGCAGGGTGAATGTGGCATGAGGGTTCCCGCCCCAGGGCTGGGGAGGGTGGGAGGCAGCTTGTCCCAGGCCCAGCTCTTGCTAGCCCAGGGCTCCACGCAGCTCCAGCAGCCGCGGCCTTTGCTGGCTGGAGGGCAGCGCCTGTGGCCATGCTCTGTCCCTGCGGAGGTTACTTCTGTTCCTTCTGGTCACTGCAGGTTACAGGCTGGCCTCCCAATCCCACCCTGGCCCACCAGAGAAGGGGGCTCAGGCCACCCTGGGTCCCTGTCCTCACTGTACAGGGGCTTCCAAACTGGTGCTTGACCCCTGGCTGGACCAGAACTGCAGCTTTGGTCGTGACTCTGGGCCTTGAGGGTGACTCTGTGGGACACAGAGAAGCCGTGATTTCTCAGGCTGGGCCCTCAGTTGTTATCCCCTGCCAAAGACCGCTCCTGCTGGGGTCAGGGGTCTTCTCCGCCTAGCTAAAGCTAGGCAAGAGCTGTGTGGTTCTCCCGGTGCTGGGGCCCCAGAAGGTCCACTCCTAGACAGGCCCTGCAGGTGACCAGGCCACCCGGCTGAGTGCCCCAGGGCAGGATGCCAGCCCTGCCCCAGTCTGGGGTGAAGAACACACACTGACCCATGGTGCTGCAGGGCCTCCTCTGGGCTCACCTGCCCTCCATGTTACCTCCAAGGGACAGGTGACAGCCCTAGACCCTCTGGCTCTCAGGAGGTGGCCCAGGTTCCCAGCATACCTGCAGGGGTCCTCACCCCCAGGGTCCTTGCCTGGCGATAGAGGTGCTTCTCATTTCTTCCTTCCCCGGGGGGAGGGGGCTGTTCTGAGCCAGCTAGGAGGAACAGGAGCAGTGCGCCCCTGGCCTGCAACCGCTTAGAGAACAGAGGGCCTGGGGGGGCTCCCCAGGTGCCCTCTCCACCTGCAGCCCTCCTTCTCCCCCTCCCTAGGATGCTGGGCGCACACTGGGTCATTCCTGTGGGAACCAGTTAAAGGGCATAAACTCCTGTGCCTTGGAAATCCAGGTCTTTAAACTTTTATGTATTTATTAACATTGCCCTTGGTGTTTTGTTTTGGACTCCAAAAAGTTGTGTTTTTCTTTTTCTCTCTCTGTTTTGGAGGAAGCAGACAGTGAAGTGAGAACTCTATGGGGCTGGCGGGGCTGTAGCAAGAGGACTGGGGGTGGGGGACAGACAGGGAGAGGTCTGAAGTCTCGTCCCTCAGCCTCGCCAGACTGAGCCCCACTCACTCTGTGGCTCCTCTGAGGGGTCAAAATCAGGGCTGGGGGCTCCAACACGGAGGAGCTATGTGGCCTTGGGCAAGTCACCGCCCAGAACTTGATCCAAAGGGTGAGATGCCTGGGAGATAGTTTTGGGGTCTGGAGGGCATTCTAATGTCCCTGTACAAGCATGCAAGGGGTGGTTTCCTTGGAAGGTGGTGAGTGCCCTTTCCCTGGAAGAATCCAAGAAGAATGTGGACGCTGGGTAGGAGGTGGAAGGAATGTGATGCGTCTTATTGGGCGGGGGGGGGGGGAGGGTGGCCTGAAGAACCCTGTGCTGTGTCATTTATGACTGCTGACCCACCCCTCGCCCCTTGCCCGTGTCAGACATCAGTAATCCATCCCCACACTGTTTCAATGTGTGTATCACAGGCCCCTCCCTGCCACGAATATTATTGCTTAGGACAAAATTATATTTAAGTTATAAAAAAGGGCAAATTTAAAGAAACATTAAGTAATGGTACAGGTGGTAATAGTGGCAACAAAATTCATGATGAAGGTATGGGAATGATTCAAGATTTGAAACCAAGGGCTCTGGTCAGTGGCTGGAGCACTCTGGAGTCTGGTGAGTTTGGATTCTGATTCTGGAACCTCCACTTACTAGCCACATGGCCTTAGCCATTCTGGATTTTTTTCATCACATGTGACATAAAAATTAATGACTTTTGTACAGCCATTCTCATGGTAGCTTTATTCACAGTAGCCAAAAAGTGGAAACAAGCCTTCCATGGATAAATGGATAAACGAAACGTGGTCTGTGCAGTCCATGGAATGTCACTCAGCCTCAGAAAGGAAGTTCGTTCTCACACATGCTGCAAAATGGATGAACCTTGAGGACATTACGCTAAGTGAAATAAGCCAGTCACAAAAGGACAAAGATTGTATGATTCCACTTATGTGGGGTGCCTGGAGTCAAATCCATAGAGATAGAAAGTAAAGTGGCTGCCAGCGACTGAGGAGGAGGGAACTGGAAGTTATTGCTCAACAGGTGCAGGTGCAGAGTTTCAGTTTTGCAAGATGAAAGGAATTCTGTGTACAGATGGCAGCGTTGGCAACACAATGATGTCAATGCACTTAATGCCACTGAACTGTTACTTAACAATGGTTAAGGTGGTAAATTTTACGTTAAAAAATATTCATAAAAATCAACTCTTGGAGGAAGAAGGAATTTTATTGCCTCACATGTGGGAAGGGCTTGGGGGGGGGGGGTCAGGCGCATCCGGTGTAACTAAATCCAGGGCTTTGTCCCCATGGAGCAGTGATGATCAAGATGCATCCTCTGAAATTCCAGCTTTTTTCCCGCAGCACAAAATATTCCCAAAGACAGACTGTGCTTGGCCCAGCTTGTGTCACATGCTTATCCCGCCCAAACCAGTCCTGTGCCAAGGGAGGTGCCAGGTTTCATGCTCCCGGGCAGCCCCAAGCAATGGCCACTGTAGTGGCTAAGGAGACTGGATCCCAGCAAGAACCTGGAGCCATTGGTAGAAGATGGAAGGGAAAATCTGTCTTCATGCCTCCAGGAGAGGCGCAGAGGAAAGGGAGCAGAGAACTTCCAGGGCCTGGAGCCAGAGAAAACTTAGGAGTGTCCAGGAAGTGGCCCTGGCGTTGTGACACTGAGGAGAGGACATCCTGATGCCCAGGAAGACTGGGGCAAGCGAGACAGCAGAGCCTGGAGACTCTGCCGGGTGTTGGCTGCCACTCGGGAGACATCCTCAAGGGAAGAGTGATCAAAGGCTTTCAGAACACGTGGTTTAACATTGAACGTGAAGCTGTTTGCCAGGTTCACAGCAAATCCCCATCATCCACTGATCTCCACTGAAGCCTGCTGCACGGGTTAGTGTGAATGGGGCATTCGGGAAACCCCGGGAACTGAATCCGCCCGAAGGGATGTGAGGTGGGGCAGTGTTGCAGGTGCAGAATGGAGCCACAGTCCACGGAACTAAGGCCACTTAGCCCATGAGCTAAGGCAGTGAAATAGGAGTTCAGGGTCACAGGGGACCATGACATTGTAAATCTTCAATGCCTGCTCCCCACCCTAACTTTCCAGGGAATTTTCAGAAATCTCAAGGACAACACTGGACTTTCCAGAAGGTTGAGTCATCGTCTCCAGATCTTAAAGGATAGAGACACCCCGGCTGCCATCTGGGTCACATTTACATAATGCCCCTTTTTTCTAGATTTTGCCAACTGCCATGTTGCTAACCCTTATGCTTTTCAGAGCTGTGACCACAGCTTTTGGCGAAGGCAGCTGCTTGTAAGGCAGTAGGGAGCAGTGGGTAAGGGCAGGGATTCCAGAGCCAGACTTGGGTTTGGATCCCAGCCGTGCCACTCACTAACTGTGGGACTTTGGACAAGTTTCACCTGAGCGCCAATTGATTCATCTACAATATTCTACTGCTTTGGGGAGAATCAAATACAGTACCGCATATAAAGTGTGCAGGACTATCCACATGTGCTCGTCCCAGCTTTTACCTAAGGGGCTGCCTCAGTGGCCAGCACGGGGGAGGAACTCCATAATCAGGAACAGAGACCATTCTGACTCCTGTGCGTCTTGGCTCCGGAGGGGCAGAGCCCCTTTCTCAGGCCACCCCAACTACCACCTGCCCCTCATTTTTCTAGACCATAAAAGCAGCAAGTAAGCCCCAGGTGGGCGGTAGCACTTGAGCTTTCTCCATGGGGCTGGAGACGGTTCAGTGCAATCCTCTGTTCCAGAATAAATGATCCCCCACACAGACCTGCTGCTGCTGGGAGAGCGGAACTGTCCTCTCAAAGGGAAGACGGGATTTTATTTAGCAGACTCTGCAACAGGAAATCAGGTGTTGCTGTGGAGGTGGTAGGGACAGAAACACCCCTGAACTTGGGGCTGAGCTTGAGTGAGGCAGGCAAAGTTTTAAGAGATCTTCAGCTCTCTGTGATTGGCGTCGATGTCTTCTCCTCCATGTCCTAGCTTGAAGGAATCCGGAGGACTTGTGCTTTCCCAATGTACTCTGGGGGAAGGGGAGAGACAGCAGGCAGGGGAGGATGAGAAAGGGCTGGGCCAGGCCCCAACCGGGAGCTGCCCGGGAGCCCTGGCAGATCCCTTCTCCCGGCAAGGCCTGGCAGGAGACGAGAGCGAGTGGGGAGCCCGAGTCAAGGCCAGCTTCTGCTCTCGGCTCGGCTGGTGGCCCGGGATGAGCAGATTCCCTTCTCTGAGCCTCACCCCCACCCACTCTTCCTTCAACATCCAGGTAACAGGTATCAGTGAAGCGTCTGCTCTATGCCATACGCTGCCGGGCACTCAGGACCCTCGACAGTCTAATGGGGGAGAATAAGCTACATGGAGGATGTATTTCCTCTTCTCTCCCCCCGGCCTGCTGCCCCTCACCCAGTCTGGTCTAAGGCACCAGGATGACTGCATGGCCTCTCCCTGGTGTCCCCCCACCCCACCCTCTATGTGCAGTCCACGTTCCACACAGCAGCCAGAGGGGCCGCCCTGCTTGCGACCCTCCCATGCACCCATGCTCTCTGCGAGAGCCACATGCCTGGCCTTTCCCACAGGCCAGCCCCTTCCACCCATCTCATCGCATGTCTCACCACTGTCCCCTCCCAGAAGGCCTTGGCCACTCTGGCCAGCTTGCCCTTCGTCCGCCATGCCAGGTGAGGGGAGCGCTGCTTGTGGGCTCTTCCTAGACCTGCAAGGAGCCCTCTCCCCACCTGCCAGTCCTTCTCCACACCTGCCACACCACCTTGCCTTGTTTGCTTGTGGCACCCACGCCCCTCGGGTGCTTTTATCTGTTGTCTGCTCTCCTCACTAGGACGTTAGCCCCGCGACCGCAGGAACTTGTCTGGATTCTTCCCCAGTGGCCCCCAGAGCCCAGCAAGTTGTAAGTGCTCAATAAATATTTGTTGAACAAAGGAAGGAAGGAAGGGAGGGAGGGAGGGAGGGAGGGAGGAAGGAAGGAAGGAAGGAAGGAAGAAAGGAAGGAAGGAAGGAAGGAAGGAAGGAAGGAAATAAATGAGCAGCTTCCTTGGGCAGGGACCCCAGGAAGGGTTGCCTCAAATACCCTGAGAAATGCAGCCAGAGTGGGCCTCGGTGGGCCCTGAGAACCACCCCCGCGTGGAATCCTACCTGGTTTTTCGCTTTTTGCTAGAGGCGATGTTCTCATCTTCTTTGGAGATTGACTACAACCAAATACAAAGGAGAGGCTGGGAAGGTCATTCTGGAAACCTACCCCTGCGGACGGCAGGGTGGGCATGGAGGTGAGGAAGTGGTGCAGGTGCGGCCAGCCGCCTGCTCCAGGGAGAGACAAGAGTCACCCCTCCTGGAGAACCAGAAAGGGTCTGTCCATGGTTGACACATAGCTGGCCTTCCTGTGTCATCACCCCAGGCAGGACTCAGACAACAGTGGCTCCACTGCCTGCTGCGGCCACTGGGAACCAAGACCCTCCTGTCCCTGGAGCTGTAAGGGGACGGCCACTGCACCTCCCCCAGCCCTCCCCCAGACCCTCACTGGGGAAGGTCATTCCGTTGTTCCTGAGCCTGTTTTCTCGTCTGTAAAATGGCGTGGGTTGTATGGACTGGAAATATGTAAGCTACGCAGCATTGTCAGGCAGACATGTGGTCACTCGGTATTGCTGGTTACCTTGCCGACATTCAGGCTCCACTCCCTTGCTTGTGGGGACTTCGGGCCACCCAGGGCACCTAGCTAGTGTAAAGGTGCTTTAGGCTGCCTGTGTCTTCCCACAGACCAGGGCCTTTGGGGGGAGGCTAGATGCGCCTCACCCAGCCCTGCCTGGTTACAACTGACGCCAGCAACCCTCTCGGGCACCCCCACAGCCGGCAGCGGGTGACGGGCTGGTCTGGCTGCTTCAAGCAGCACGGGCAGAACTGGGGCGGGGGGCAGGGGAGGGGCTGGGCCTCTTCTTCCAGGACTGGCCCAGTCAGCCCAGCCTCTGGCCAGTGCTGGGCTCCCTTCTCGGGCCCCATCGGCCCCACCTGGGAGGACAGGTGGCTGAAGGCGATGGAGCGGTTCCTGAGGGGCAAGCGAGGGTGCGGAGCCCACCTGTAGGGCAGCTGCTGGTTTTCCTGTGGAGAGTCTTGAACCTCTTCGAGCTGGTTCAGAAGTCTTTCTGCGGGAATGGAGGTCAGGGGCTGGGGCAAGAACTGAGCTACGGCCGTCTGCAGAAGTCCCAGGACAAGGTCTTTCTCTGCAAGCACATCCGGGGGTGCAAAGTCCTCAGCCCCCAGCCCCCTGCCTATCCTGGCTGGCACAGCCCCTCCAGCGCTTGCCTGACCCCGGTCAAGGGCAGCTTTCTCTCGCCATCCCACACTCTGCCCGTGGGTCCCTGTGGGCAAGGTTGGGCCCTGCTTCTCTCCTGGCCCGTGTGTGCAGAATGCCCGGCCCTCCCACGTCCTCCTCCCGACACGCAGCTTGCGTGTGCCTTGGTCTTGGCCCCACCTGGCCATCCTGTCTGCCACACCCCTGGCCCCCTCTGGGAAGTCTACTGGGGATGGCATTCCTCCTCCTCCTCCTTTACTCTCCCATCCAGGAAGTCTTCTCCAACTAGCTTCCTGGTTCTCATCACTCCTCACCCCCCTACTTCGGTGCACCCTCCACCCACGGTGCCAGTGTGCATCTGCATGTGTATTCATGTGCTCATGTGTGTACACGTGTGCGTTCTCGTGTACTTGCACCTGTGTGTGTGTGTTTCCCAGTAGTGTGTGAGGGGCCGTGTCTGCTGAGCAGTCTTTGGACTTCTCCCTCCCAGGTGCCTAGACCTGGGGTCAGCATGAAGGAGGGGTCCCCTGCAAGGAGCAGGGCCGCAGAAATTCTGCTGAGGAAAGGGGAGGGGGAGGAAGCAGTGAGACTGTCTGGCTGGGAAGAGTTAGTTCGGGGCTCCAAAACATAGGAGAGACCCCCGTGGCAGGCCCTGGGTGGGAGCTGAGTGACACCTGAGTCCTGCAGAACCAGAGAGCAAGGGCAGGACTTTGGCAGCCTCCATGCAGAGAGGAGATCATGGGGCTGTGTCCTCACCCTTGGAGGAAGCGTAGAGCAGCCAGAACTGGATGGCACCCAATGAGTCTGTCTGCAATATCTGACAGAGGAGCTCCAGGATCTGTGGGCAGGAGGATGGCATGTTCCAGCCAGGAGCACAAGCAAACATGGGTTCAGAGGGCACCAAGGGGCCCCTCCCGGCAAAGCAGGTTCCCAGAGCCACAAGCTTAGCTAAACTTGTCCCCATGACAGTTCCTGCCTCCCCTCTGCATTGCGCTTTGTCTCACAACAGTCCTGGAGGAAGATTCTTAACCTCCCTGACGAACAAGTGAAGATTCAAGGCCTTGAGAGAGGAGGGCACCCAGCAGGGAGTTGTGGCAGAATGAAGCCTCAGATAACAGACATGTGGACCCCTTATCCCCAGAGCCTGCTTGGGCTGGCCGGACCCCAGGGCCCCTCCCTGGGAAGGCAAAGTCAGGGCTGGACAGGCAGCTCCTTGGAGACCCACCGAGTCCCACATGACCTGGTCCTCGGTGTACGGGTTTCGGGAAGCCCACAGGAATCCCCACCCTGAAGCTCCCAGAGTCTGGAGACATTAGCAAGGAGGTGGGGAAGTCCCAGGGGGGCGCCTGAGGGTGAATGCGGGCTCGTCCTGCCAACTGCTCAGCTCGGGGCTTCATCCTGGAGAGCAGCGAGTACACTTGGCTCCTAGCTGCATTCGCAGCCTGAGACATCTCTGGTACTTCAGGGCTCATTTTCCCCTGCATTCTCCATTCAAGCAGCATCAGGAAAAGATCCGCCTCTGACTCAGATGGGTAATGGGGGTTCCCTAGGCCAGCAAGTCGACGGCGGCTGCGGCCACGGCTGGCTGGAGCTGGGGCTTGAGGTGGGAGGTGGAGCCCCCGGAGTCCTAGGAAAGTGGGGTCCCCTCAGCACTTGGCGGTCAGTCTTCCCAGGACCTGGAGGGGCATGTCAGTCCCCAGCAGGTCTGTCTTGTCCTTGGCACAGTGGAAACTGGGCCAGGCCTCTCCCCAGGACTGTGCCTGCTTGGGGGCCCGCCCTGACCCCCAGGTACCACCCACTGCAGCCACCCACCCTGATCTGCCCCTGGACCCTTCACCGTTCTCCGCATCCAACTTACCTGCCCTGCGCCCCCTCCCCACAGGACCCGAGAACCTAATTCCAGGCAAGGTGAGGCCGCCCTATGGTGGAGAAAGCACCTTAGTTCTGGCTCTGCTAATGCTTCTCTAGGGAACCTGGGCCATGATATCACCTGGCAGGGCCTCAGCCTCCCCATCTGTGGCATGGGGGTGCCGGGCCCTATCTGCTCTATCCACTTTGCTGCACTGTTGCCAGGCTCCAAAGGGACTGCATGTCTGAAAGTGCTGGTCACGAAGAAGGTGGCGGGATGCTGGCTCTACGCGTGACCTTTAGTGTGCATTTTAACAGGGACCTCCAACGCCTTAACCCAATGGAGCAAGGCATGGACTCATCTCAGGCCTCGATGGGGAAACTTGAACATGGAAGAGGTGGGCTCTGTGCTCACGGAAGCGCAGGCAGGCCCCTCTCAGAGTGGGAGACCAGGCTGGGCCTCGCCTTGTGGGCTGTGGGGCACAGCTTGCCGGGGTGCGGTTCGAGAGCACATGGGGCAGACCCTCCTTCTCCATGCTTCTCAATACCCCATTGCAACCCCCTTCCTTCCTTCCCTCATCAAAAGCCACAGCTGGAGCGGACCTTCCATGGCACTGTGTTCCTGCTCCCAATTTGGGATGACCATGGAACCAATGCCCAGAGAGAGGCTCACCCAGAAACCTAAAGGCAGCAGGACGTTCAAGCCCAGGCTGGGATTTCCCGTCTTACAGTGTTCGGTGCCAGTGTCCCTGGGAGAGCCCATACCCTAAAGCAGCCTGCGAGCATCCAGGCTGGAAGAGCTGGGAGCCTGGGAGCAGAAACTGCCACAGTGTCTGCTCACAGGCCGGGGCCTCACCAGCAGCTCCTGATCCTGCAGGATGGTCTGGACTCCTCCGTCTCTGCTGGAAGGCTGGCTCTGCTGGCTTTGGCGGGAGCTGCGGCGGCCACCAGCTCGGGTGGAAGAGGGTATGAGCCTACCGGTCTCAGCTGAATACTTGGCCCCCTGCTCCCGCAGAATCTCCTCCTTCTGCTGGGACAAAAGTGGCCAGAGTCCCCAGGCAGCCAGTGACAGGGGAGGGAGAAGGCAGAGGGCAAGAGACAAGGAGTCCGGGTCACACCTCCAGGGCACCCCCCAAATCCCAGTATCACAGCATTGCCAGGGACCCAGGATCTCAGCCAGGCCACCCCAACCCCGTCCTGGACCTCTCTTTGGGCACCCCAGTGCTTCCATTGTTGGCTATTCTGCTTAGACTGGCAAAAGCTCTTCCTCTCGGAACTCAGCAATGAAGGGCTGAGTGCTGGGTACCCCCTGGCAGTCACCGTCCTTCCCCCCCGGCAGGTCCTCGGTGCTGCCCATTCCCCAGCTGGGCAGTGAGCAGCGGGTCGAGCTACCTTGATTCCTAGCTCAACCGCCGCCCCGGGCCCCCCCCCCCCCCGCCCGGGCGGGCGGGCGGGGGGGGGGGGCGGCGCGGCCCGGGGCCC
>CAUYPO010057141.1:0-13322 GCA_963574435.1 Cheirogaleus major
GCATGGGTTGTGAAGATACGCTGCATAGCCACGCCCATCACTAGGTCTTATTTTCAGGGTAGGGGTTATATTGTGCAAATGCTTAGAAATCCTGCTAGGGCTTATTTTATGGGTAGGTCTTATTTTCAGGGAAACACAGTACCTGGTACTACAGGTGCACGCCATTATGCCTGGCTAATTTTTCTATTTTTAGTAGAGATGGGGGTCTTGTCTTGCTCAGGCTGGTGTTGAACTCCTGATCTCAAGCAATCCTCCCGCCTCGGCCTCCCAGACTGCTAGGATTACAGGCATGAGATATCATGCCCAGCTGAAACTCTTAACTAGTACTATTCTGCTCCCCCATTTGCAAGAAAGCCTTGCTATTATAAAATAGCTCCCTTTATATGCTATATAATTGGTTTTGACTCAGAGGTCAAAAGATATTTTCCTTGGAAGTAACAAAACATTCATAATTAGGGTTGACAGATTTAGCAAATGAAAATACAAGGTACCTAGTACATTTGAATTTCAGATAGACAACAAATAATTTTTTTGTTTGTGTGTCCCAAATATTTTTAGTATAATTATGCCCAAAATATTGCATAGGACATACTTAAAACTATAAAAATTATTTTGTCTGAAATTCAAATTTATTGCACATCCCGTATCTTATCTGACATCCATATTCACAATGAATGAGACCAAGTTGGCCAGTTTGGTCCCTCTGTAGGCCACTTAGCCTTGCTCCGTTTCATGGCTGAGCACTCTCTGCCGGGAACTTCTTCATCTAAGGCCCTCCATCAACCCCTCAGTCCCACGGTGCCTCAGTGTCTATTTTCTTTTGTTGGGAGATCTTTGCATATTCCAGATTCTACTCCTTTGTTGGTCATGTGTGTGGCAGATGTCGTCTCCCAGTTTGTATGTTGCCTTTTCAACTTTTGTTATGGGGATCTTTTGATAGACAAATTTTCTTCACTTTAGGGTAGTCAAATGTACCTAGTTAGCAATTTTTATGTCTTATTTGAGAAGATCTCTGTGAGTATAGAGGTGTGCTCTTTGATTTTATTTAAGTTATAATTTTTGTATTTAGATCTTGAGTCCACCTAGTATTCATGTTTGTGTGCAAGGTGTTGTAGGTTCCTCCATTTCCTTTTTCCCCCTTACAGACAACCCATTCTCCCAGCACCATTTAGGAGTGGTTCATCTTTCCTCGGCGATCAACAATTTTAGTGTTTCTTTATGTGACTGTTCCCACCACTAGACTAGGAATTCCTCTTATGTCTATAGCATTAAAGTCTGGCACATAGAATTTGCCTTTTTGCTAAATGTTAGCATCCTTAGCAAATCATTGCTAAGTGATTGTTGAACTATGTTCTTAACCCTCAGTGCCATCTTACGAAGTCTGCTAATGTAAGTGTCAGTAGGGGCTCAAGTATAAGATTTCAGCTCATCTGAGGAAATTGATCTGAAGTAGCTATTCGGTTTACTAAATGAGTTGGTGAGTGCCCTATCATTGGAATAATAATATTTCAATAATAAATCGATACCTACCTGTCATTGAGATTTGACCAAAGCCAGGCCAGGCCAGGCTTTACTGACATCATTTCTTTTCATGCTCACATAACACGGCTGGGAAGAAAATGTTGGCATCACTATTCACAGAGAAAGAGGCTGTGGCTCATGGCAGTGAACTGACCTGCCGGAGGTCATGCAGCTTCAGGCTGGGGCTATGAGCAGCTCTCCAATGACAACTCAGAAAACCTTTAACACAGGGTGGGCCTCGTCCATTGACCTAATTCTGCCTTATAAACATCATGAAGTACTAAACCTGGATTCCTAGAAACAAGGCACACACTCCAGTCCAGATATTTCCACGCAGGACCTGCAATCTTAACAGCTAAGAAGGACCATGGGCAAGAGCCTCTATGTAGAAGTTAGCAGGGCTTACAGTTTGGTTCAACTCAGAAAGAAACTTTCTAAACTAGAGTCGTTTGAAGTGGAACCACTCCTGGCAGTGATATAAACTTCAGACCCTCCTTCCTCTGCCTGGACGGTGCCGTATCCACCCGGCACTGGAACAGGCCCTGGCAGAGTGAGTCCCCACTCCCCACAGAGCTTACTCCCAGGTCTCTGTTCTCCTGTTGTTTCCAGATCCTCTTTTCTCTCAGAACCCCTGCATTTGGTGAGCTCGTCTTAGTTATCAGGTACTGTGCTAGGTGCCAGGCGTACAGACACGAATAGAACAGAGTCTATCCCCAGGATGGTCTACCGAGGAAAACAGATTCATAAACATGACTTCGTTATAATCTGGTAGATGGTAAGGAATGCACTGGCTCCTATGGAGGCCCAGAGGAAAGCCCTGGGCCTAATGTGAGGATTTCTGGAAAAGATGCCGTATGAGTTGAATGTCTCTTGAAGGATGAGGGGAGATGGAGGGCAGGCAAAGAGAAGCCTAGTGATGGGCTTAGGCATAGTGGAGAACACTTGCCCCTCTGAGATCCAGGGGACATCCTTGAATCCTAGCATAGACTCTTTCCCTATTGCTCAATTGCTTCTCTTTCCTTGCTCCCTGGGGCTTTTCCCAATCTTCTCTCAGGGTTTGGGAAGCCTTGGAGCCCTCCCATTCTCTATAATTCTTACCTATTTCCAGAAAGTAATTTCTATCTTTAGATCTTTGTTTTCATTCTAATTATATGCAGAGGTCCAAAAGTCCATTGTTTCAGGAAGATATTCAGACATAGTAACTCAGGGAAAGAGTAAGCAGAGAAGGCTCCAAATTCAGCATCTGCAGTACCCACACTGAACAGAACAAGTAAACTGTGCTTTGTGGACATCATACTTGTGGCCTGGAAGCCCCTTGGCTGCCCAACCACCACTTAGCTTCTCCCCAGGGGCAACCAGATGTTGTGGAAAGAACTTCCAAGCCAGACAGACCTGGTTTGAAATTTTAGCTCTACTTCCTGGCTTCCCAACAGCAGTTACTTTCCTCTGAGTTTCAGTTTCATTATTTGTAAAATTGGTATGGAAATGAGTGCCTTTGAGGGTTGCTCCAGGATTACACAAGACAGCAAACAGGCAAGGACTGCCAGTCAGTGTTCAATGTCACTTCCCCCTCCCCAACTTTCTTTGCATAGAAAAACTGACTAGAAGAAAAACACCTCAAGGCAAACCAACACTCCTTTCCAAAGCATTAGAAAAAATTGTTAGGAATTTTGCACTTCGAATCTTATTTGTAGCAAAGGTAAGCCTAGGGTTTTTCCTAGAATCAAAGAGCAGGTGGATTTTGGAGCCAATGGGACCTGAAGATCCCTTTCCAGCAAGCCCTGGAACAGATGGTCTGAGACATGAGCGTGGGCCATGAACCCGATACACCTTCCGAGGGAGATTCTGCAACCATCCTCATCCCTGACTCCGCGTCTTGCAGTCCTGATATCCTTGAGAGTCCTTCTGATGTCTTAGTTAAAGTCCCTTTTGCTTCAGCAGAAACCATGCTCTCTTCTCATAGTGAAGGAGCACAACTGTGAAATAGACATTTTAACTACATGGCAACAGCCTGTTGCATATAAAGTCCTGCCGCTGCTTCATTTGCGGGGTTCACAAGTTATTAAATATTATGCTGCGTTATGGAATGTTGGGCCTGGGCCAGAACTCTTAATTCACACGAGAAAATTGAGGCCCAGAGAGGCACAGGACCTGGCTACAATCCTACAGTGAGTAAGGGGCAAGAGCCAGGTTTGAACTCAAGTTTTCTGAGTCCCAAATTTAGGATTTTTTTCCCCTTCTCTTTCACCGAGGGTTCCTTTTACTGGTCACGTGTCCAGAGGTGACCCAGGATCCCTCAGGAGTTTCTAAGAGCCGATTTCAGATGTTTTAGCCTGGGAGTCAAAGACCCTAGGTCCCAGTTCTTCAGAACTGCTCCCGTGGAGAATGCAGTAACAGCAGAGCTTTTGTTTCTGTGCTTTTTAGGGACACCGGATACCACTGGTGAAGAAGAAATGTCCTTTGGAAACTGGGACTTTTGCATGGGAAGATTCAATCATATATATATAAATTATGTAACATGATAGGTATTATATATAATCGAATATAATAGAATATGTATAGGAGCTAAATCATTCATTTATTATTCATTCATTCAAAAAAATTTTTCGAGTGCTTATTGTATGTAAAGCACTCTACTAGGCCCAGAGAATTTAATAGAAATAAAATACACGTTTCCAACTCTCACAGCACTTACATTCTAGTGAGTCAAGTGATAAACAATGAACAAATAACACACAAAATGTCACCTTATGACAAACTGAAAGAAAAAATACTAGGCTCAGAACTACTGATCCGACGAGATTTTGTATTTCTCCCTGGACTTCCTATTTGTATCTTTCTTCTGAGAAAATCAAACTCCTCTAGAAGAGACTCAATTTAACTTTTCAGTTGTAATTTAAAAGTACATAGGTAACTCTTTAAGTCCTCTGATACTCTTGCATTTTCGTAGGGTTGTTTTGTCCACCAGGCTATTGAGTAGGTTAATCCTTCTCTTCTTGCCTCCCAAGCAGGCAGGACACTTCCACGTCTCTAGAAATGACATGCAAGTCTGTTTGGCCGAATCAGCGATGTGCTTTCCCCCTGCAGAATCTCGATCCCTGTAGATTGCAGCTACTGCTTGCCCAAGACTGAATGAGCTGAAAGCCCCAGAAAGACAGACTCCCCCAAGAAGTACCAGTGAATTTTTAAGATTTGCGAATAGTCAGTTAGGCTATTGTTCAGACTTTTATCTGAGATTAAGCTTTTGATGATTGCCCAGTGGATTTTTCATATGTGCCTATCTACTGTTTACAAATGAAAGGGATTTACACCATCCCCCATCTCCAATCTGTAAGAAAGTCACTGAATAATGCAGCATTGGGCAGCTAGAATTGTATCTATTTTGAATTGGTATTGTTCTAAATTTACCTATGGTGGTGATCAGTAAAAAGGAGTGAGTGACCTGTTGAAAATCTTACAACTCAATGGCAAAGCTGAAATTCAAATTCAAGACACCTGATTTCTAGATCGCTACTGTCCAGGCACAAGATTAGATCCCACAGCCTGACTCAGATTACACATGGCGTGTGCACACAGTATTATCAGAATGCTGTGGCGCTCCAGCTGATTAGAATTTTCTGTCCTTACTAATTCTTAGAAAAGTGTCCCAGCATGGACTAAAAGGCCAGTTCTGATTTAGAAAAAAGCAGACCCTTTCAATTCAATATGAGTGTGTGGTTGTGACACCTTGGAGCAAAACTACAAATAAATGAAACTTAAAAAAAAAAAGCTGTGGCCATGAACATCACCATGGATTAACCTTGAAAGTGACCTGTGTAAGGTTAACAATAGGTACAGTCAGATTCCCGGGTTAGTAGCTGAAGCCTTGATGGTTGTCCAAAGGCTGTCTACATTGGGTTTTAAACTCAGCTATTGACATCTCTTTTTCATAACCTTTCTTCCTACATCCATCCTTCCCTTGGTTTCTCCCTCGCATCCATTAATATCTTAGATTTGGTGAAGAGGTACCGTTTGCCCTGAGAGTCTCTTTGGGGCTAGGTTTCAGGTCATGGGAATCTAGCGCTCATGCTGCATACCCTCGGCAGTCCTCAGTGATGGCATGGGGAAGTGTCAGAAAGGAAATGGACCTGAACTGGAGAGAAAGTCAGGCTGCCTTCCTAGGGAGCCACTGAGTATTTGTAGAGAGCCAGGGCCGGGTGTTATACCCATTGCTGAGAAGGTTTCGTGATCCAGGCTGTTTTGCATTAGGCTGTGTCTTTCTATCTCCTGAGTCCATGCAGCATTGGTTCTTGGCCTAGGCAGGGACGATCTTGCAGTAGGAGAGACTGCAAACCAAGTCAAACAGGGGACTTTTCTTGCTTCAGAGTTACTGTGATTCAGCCAATTTCAAGATTGCAGCTCAGGCTTACTGAGCTCCAATTTCACTTCTGGGAAATGCCATCTTTTAGGAGTACTTATTTCTGGGCAGCAAAAGTGCTGTTAATTCTATTTTAGTGTAGTTGCAGTATGACAGGGCTCCATTACCCCTCACCCCTGGTGCAGGGAGAAGGGGTAGGGATAAGACATTTGCTGCCAGTAAATCCACCCTCTTTTTGTATGTCTGCCTGTTGCCCCAGCTCACTGTCACACCCTCGCCTCACACATACACACCACGTCTCTGCCTTCATTTTCAAGGCATTACACAATGTAAATGCTTACGTGAATTTTCATAGACAGCCTAGTCTTTGTGTCAAGTGTACACAAAGGCCTAACATTTGCCCAGAGTAAACAAGAAAGTCCTATTAGGAAATTCATTCCTTGGGATCTTATGTCTTAAGCTGGACCGGTGCCTTTTGTTGTTACAGTTGTTTTTATAATGACATGCACACAGGCTTGCCTTTCTGACTCCTTATTTTCAGTGCATTGTTGATCAGCACCCACCCCTAGAATAAATTTCTACCTTTCAATCAGTGGGACAAATTCACATGCCAATTTAGGCTGATTCAGTGCTGTGAGTGATTTGAATAGGGCCACCTCCTTCTCAGCACTTCTCTGGCCCCAATTCACAGGAATACTCTTCTCAGGAATGTGGTCCTGGCAAGGGAGTTTGCAAATTCCTTGCGGATTTCAGGAGTATATAATCTCAGGCAGGAAGAGGGGAGAGACGCATCTGCTGGTTTGAAATTCCATGTAGACAGGGACCAGCTCTCAAAGCCATGTATCTGGCCCTTATCTCTCACCTGACCTTCACACACATGTCTTAAACTATCTGCGAGACTTCCACTGGATGAATTTAACCCCTAAACCAGTTCATCTGTTATTCCTATCTTAGGGACTGACACTACCAAAAACCTAGGGGCTAGCTAGACTTCTGCTCCCTGTCATATCATTCGTCGAGTGGAAATGTATTGCTCTCTTAGTATGTTCTAGGCACTGAGCCATGTGCTAGGGGTACAGCCTCTGCCAACAAGAAATACATAATCTAGGAGTAGGGGAAAAATTGGAGAAATACACTGCATGATGTCATCAGAGGGATAAGTACAAGAAGCACATACAAGATGCAAGACATAGAGAAAGCATGGCAGAGGGACTGACTGGGAAATGGAATAAGAGGAAAGCCTTCCTAGAGGAGCTGGTTGCTAGGAGGGGTTTTGAAAGACAGATGGAGCCAGGTGCAGTGTGGCATGCACCTGTAGTCTCAGCTACTCAGGAGGCTGAGGCAGGAGGATTGCTGGAGCCCAGGAGTTTGAGGCTGTAGTGTACCATGATCATGCCTGTGAATAGCCACTACACTCCAGCCTGGGTGACATTGCAAGACGCAGTCTCACCCCCCCAAAAAAGAAACAAAGGAAAGGAAAAAAAAAAAAAAAAACAGAGAGAGACAAATGAGAATGGAATTCCCATGACAGATAAGAGAGCTATGGTTATTTGCATTGGGAACTGCTTATAAAAGGTATGCGTAGGTGAAACCAAATAGCATATCAGAGAAAACATGGGCAGTTTGATATTTATAGAGTGAAAAGTGCAAGGCAAGGGAGATTTGGCAGGAGGTGAACCTGGAGTAGTAGGTAGGAGCCAAATTACAGGGGGTCTGTATAAGAAGAGCAATAATAGCTACAATTTACAAAGTGTACTTTACCCACAAGACCACTAGTGCTCAGTCCAACCTGTGTTATTATTTTATTTTTATTTATTTATTTATTTATTTTTGAGACAAGAGTCTCGCTCTGTCACCCCAGCTAGAGTACTGTGGAGTCAGCTTAGCTCACAGCAACCTCAAATTCCTGGGCTCAAGCAATCCTCCTGCCTCAGCCTCCTGAGTAGCTGGGACTACAGGCCTGTGCCACCATGCCCAGCTAATTTTTTCTATTTTTAGTAGAGATGGGGTCTCACTCTTGCTCAGAGATGGTCTCAAACTCCTGACCTCAAGCAATCCTTCCGCCCTGGCCTCCCAGAGTGCTAAGATTACAGGCGTGAGCCACCACGCCTGGCCCACCCTGTATTATTATTATTATTCACACTCTACAGCAAGAAACCTGAGAGGCTACGTATCTGATGTAATTTAGCTGAAATCTGCACCGAGGGTTCTTTGATTCCAAAGCGTGGGCTCTTTGCTGTCCATCATGCCTCACCTGAATGATGCTCAAACATCCTCACCTCATGGAGTTTGTGATCTAGCGCAGGGCACATTATCACACATTATGTCTCTCCTTTTGTGTGCGTCAGTGCTTCAGTTGGTGGATGGATCAAGATCACAATAAGCCAATCATAGCAAACCATCCCCCTCGACAGTGATTGCTTTAAAAACCAAGGCCAGTCCATCAACTGATGAAAGGATAAATAAAATGTGGTATATCCTTACACTTGAATATTATTCAGCAATAAAAAGAAATGAAATATTGATACATGCAACAACATGGATGAACCCTGAAAACAGTATGCTAAGTGACAGAAGCCAGTCACTGAGGACCATATGTTGTATGATTTCATCTATATGAAACGTCCAGAATAGACAAGGCTATAGGGCAGAATTAGAGTGGTGGCTGCCTAGGGCTGAGGGGGGTGGGAGGGTCGAGGGATGATGGCTAAAGGGTGGAGTGTTTGTTTTGGAGATAATGAAACTACTCTAAAAGTGATTGTGGTGATGGGTATACAACTCCGTGAGTATACTAAAAGCCCTAGGATTGCATGGTTCGAAGGGTGAATTTTATGGTATGTGAATTATATTTCAATAAAGCTGTTAAAAAAAAAAAGGTCAAGGCCAACAGTTCTGTGGAGGAAAAGCAATCTGGTGCAGGGCGAAGTGTGGGTGCTGTGGGTTGGGAGGGAGTGCAGGGAGACAGCCTCTACCCCTGTCTGCAGGGTCAGAAACTAGGGGGAGGCTGCTTAGCCGCAGACGGCGGGGGCAGGACGCGCCTGCTGTGGGAAGTAGCTGAGTCTGGTGGGTGTGCTGTCCTGAGGGAAGCTGAGACCTTTTCTACGTCCACAGTAGTTCCTTCCCCGGGCCTCCCAGACCTCCTCACCTGCTTCCTCCCCACCCTCCCACTCACTGCGAACGTCTTTAGCAGCATCCAGTCTGACCGTGTCAGTCCCCTACTTCAAATCCTCCGGGGACCTGTCACCGCCTTCAGGATGAGGCCCGACTCTCCACACACCTTTGCTGGTACCCAAAGCCCTCCACGGTGTGGGCCCTCCCACCCCTCTGGTTCTGTCTCCCACGTGTACCCACGGCCACACCGAGTGACTTGCTGTCCCACTGTACCCACAGCCACTCCGAGTGACTTGCTGTCCCACTGTACCCACAGCCACTCCGAGTGACTTGAGGTCCCACATGTACCCACAGCCACTCCGAGTGACTTGAGGTCCCATACCTGTGTGTCTTCCGGTGCTGAAATACCTGCCTGGAGTGCCCGTCCCCTTGCCTGCCTTCCTCACCCCACCAAACCCTTCACGACGGCTCAACTGTCACCTGCTCTAGGAAGCTGTGGACTTCTCCAGCCTGGGCTGCGACCCCTCTGTTGTATTCCTAGCAGGCGCTGTGTACATTCTGCTATGGAATCTGGACACTGGTTATTGCTCCCTTCTCATTATGCTAGTTCCAGCTCTCAGTGTGGATTCTTCCTGCTTGACCCCGGGCACGTTACGTAACCTTTCAATAATACCTCAATTTACTGATGCATAGAAGGGGGTGAAAACAGCCACATGTACTCACCATCAAATTGGTATTAACAGATCAATACTTATGTGCACATATAGCAGTAACATCCATTGGGTGTTGGGCAGGTGGGAGGGGAAAGGAGGGGATGGGTATATTCACACTTAATCGGTGTGGGGCACACCGTCTGCGGGATGGACATGCTGGAAGTTCTGATTCGGGCAGGGCAAAGGCAATACATGTAAGCTAAATATTTGTACCCCTGTAATATGCTGAAAAAAAAAATTTTAGGCTTTGCAGGCCATATAAGGTTTCTGTCACATATACTTCTTTTTTAACCAACCTTTTAAAAATGTAAAAGCCATTCTTAGCTCATGAGACTTACAAAAATAGGCCTAGGCAAGATTTGCCTGTAGGACTTACTTTAGGCCCCTATTAGGACTTTGACTTATACTCTAAGGAAAATATTATTTGACTCATGTTTTCAAAGAATCACTATGGTTGTAGGGAGACAAGGGAGACCAGTTAGAAGGACACTACAGTAACCCATAGCAGATATAATGATAGCCTAGACTGGGGTGTAACAAGGAAAATGGGGAGAAGTGGTTAGATTTTGGATTTTTTATTTACTTATTTTTTTCTCAGATGAAGTAGATGGATTTGGGGAAAGAGAAAAAAGTCATGGATGAATCTTAAGACTTTTGGCCTGAAAAACTGGAAGACAGATTTCTGTTAACCATAAGTGTGAAGAATGGGAGTAGAATAGGTTTTGAAGTGTGTGTTTTGCTTCAAAAGACAGTAAAGTTTATATCTGTTAAGTTTCAAAAAAGATCCTGCTATGATCTGAATAGAGTTGCTTTAAGCATAAAATTAATTTGGAAAGAAATGGCATTGTACCTATGTTCTATCTTTACAGCTGATAACATAGACCAAGTATTTTTTTGTGTCTCAGAATAAGGTTCTGTAGTTTTCTTCATATAGGTTCAAGCACTCTTTCTCATGAAAGTATTTCTGGACATCTTATACTTTTTGTTGTTGTTATAGTGAATGAGAGACTCTATTATAAAATTATAATTTCTAGATAGTTACAGTTGGCATTTAGGGAAGCTACAAATATTCTATTCATTTAGCCATCCTAAAAAACTCTCATATTCCCTTTGATTCTCTTGCATTTTATAAACATTTATGAATAGCTCAACACTGTAACTTTCCCTTTTTATTTGCAATAGCTATATTTTCTATTTCTAAAACATTTCTTTATGCATTGGCTAGAATTTCAAGAACAATGCTAATCAACAGGTAGGAAGACATCCTGGTTTAAGGGGCTATTGTCAGGTTTTCAGTATGATATCGAAGTTGTTTTTCATGTTTTTAATTTAGTGACCAGATTTTCATCTTTCCATTATTTTCAGGTCTCTCAGTTCCCTCTTATTCACCATTTGCATTAGTTGCTACTTCTTTTTGAGTTTGATAAGAAAGAAATTCCAGGGTTTTCCCCTCCTAGTCTTAATCTATTTTGGCATAAGTAATTTGCATGAATTGCTCTTCAGAGTTGTCCCCTTCTTTTGAATTGAAATTTACTTTTCATAAATTCAACTATTCTTTTTTTGTTTCGTTTATCCTAATGGCAGGAGGTCTATCCTTTTTAATGCTGGTTTAGAGCAGCAGTTCTCAACCTCAGAATTATTGACATTTTTGGCCAGTTAATCTTCGTTGTATGGGGTGAGGTATACTATTTACTCCATGTTTAGCAGCATCTCTGGCCTGTACTAACTAGATGCCAGTAGCAGCCCTCCCCTAGTATTACAACCAAAAATGTCTCCTGACATTAAAAGTGTCCTCTTTGAGGGCAAACGTGTCTCTGGTTGAAAAAAATCACTGATTTAGTCAAGAAGATGACATGGATTCCATCAGACTAAACTTGCCTTGTATCACTGTAGGACTCATTTCCAATGTCACCTTCTCGAGACTTTCCCCATACAACCCATGTAAATTAGGACATTCCCCCTACCTGCAGCCACTCACCCACCCACCTACACATCTTCCATTAACTATCACAGTACATTTCAAAGTATGGTCCCTTGAGGTCTGTAAGGTCAAAACTGTTTTTATACGAGTACTAAGACATTATCTGCCTTGTGCCCATTGTACTAGTATTTGCATTGATGGTGCTGACACCCCGGCATGAATGAAGGCAGTGACTGTAATAGCAGTCACTGCAGTCTTCATCACCATGCACTCAGTTAAAAAAAGAAAGCCAGTTTCACTTAAGAATGCTCATGAAGAAGCAGTAAAGAATTAATTTTATTGAATCTTGACCTATGAGTACACATACATATTTTTAACATTTGGTGTAACAAATGGGAAGTATATATAGAGTACCTTTGGCTCCTTATAAAACATGACAGATTGCCTTAAAGAAAAGCACTTGTATGACTGAACTATAAGTTAACTAGCCACTCTTTTATGGAATATCATTTGTACTTGGACGAAAAACTGACAAAGTACTCAGACTTGAATATTTGGCAGATGTTTTCTCAAAAATGAATGAAGTGGGCCGGGCGCGGTGGCTCATGCCTGTAATCCTAGCTCTCTGGGAGGCCGAGGCGGGCGGATCGCTGGAGCTCAGGAGTTCGAAACCAGCCTGAGCAAGAGCGAGACCCCGTCTCTACTATAAATAGAAAGCAATTAATTGGCCAACTAAAAATATATAAAAAAAAAATGAGCCGGGCATGGTGGCGCATGCCTGTAGTCCCAGCTACTCAGGAGGCTGAGGCAGGAGGATTGCTCGAGCCCAGGAGTTTGAGGTTGCTGTGAGCGAGGCTGATGCCACGGCACTCACTCTAGCCCGGGCAACTGAGTGAGACTCTGTCTCAAAAAAAAAAAAAAAAGAAAAAGAAAAAGAAAACATTTCCTACTCCAGGGCTGCAAAAATGTTCTCCTATGTTTTCTTCTAGAAGATTTAATAGTTTTAGCTTTTACATTTAGGTCTATGATCTATCTTTAATTAATCTTTGTGTATGGGGGAAGGTGAGAGTTGATGTCTATCCAGTTGTTCCACAACAAAACTTTCATTTCCCCATTGAAGTACCCAACACCTCTGTCAGAAATTGATTATAATACATATATGTGGGTTTGTTTATGAACATGGCTTTTCCACTGATCTATTTGTCCATCCTACACCAATGCTATGCTATCTTGATTACTATAGCTTTTATAGCAAGACTTAAAATTCAATAGTGTCAATTTTGTAAGTTTGTTCTTTTTCAAGATTGTTTTGTCTATTCTAGGGCCTTTGTATTTCCATATAAATGATAAAATCAGCTTGTCAATTTCTATTAAAAAAAACCTGCTGAGATTTTGATTGTGATGGTATTGAATCTATAGAACATAGAGATGACATCTTAGCAATACTGAGTCTTTCATTCTATGAACATGATGCATCTCTCTATTTATTTAAGTTCTTTTTTATTTCTTCAAGCAATGCTTTGTATTTTTAGTGTAGAGGTCTTTCTTTTTTTTTTGTGACAGAGTCTCACTTGGCTGCCCGGGCTAGAGTGCCGTGGAGTCAGCCTAGCTCACAGCAACCTCAAACTCCTGGGCTCAAGTGATCCTCCTGCCTCAGCCTCCCAGGTAGCTGGGACTACAGGCATGTGCCACCATGCCC
>CAUYPO010057146.1:0-27876 GCA_963574435.1 Cheirogaleus major
TTAGGCTTTGCTGGATAACAAACCACCTTAAAACCTAGTAGCTTAAAACAACAGCATTCGCTTTTTTTTTTTTTTTTTGAGGCAGAGTCTCACTCTGTTGCCCGGGCTAGAGTGCCATGATGTCAGCCTAGCTCACAGCAACCTCAAACTCCTGGGCTCAAGTGATCCTTCTGCCTCAGCCTCCCAAGTAGCTGGGACTACAGGCATGCGCCACCATGCCTGGCTAATTTTTTCTATATATTTTAGTTGGCCAATTAATTTCTTTCTATTTTTAGTAGCGATGGGGTCTCACTCTTGCTCAGGCTGGTTTCAAACTCCTGAGCTCAAATGATCCGCCCACCTCGGCCTCCCAGAGTGCTAGGATTACAGGCGTGAGCCACCGCGCCCGGCCAGCATTCGCCTTTTACTAACAAGTTTTGCAATCTGGGCAGGAGTTTGTGGATAAAAGCTCATCTCTCTTCTACATGGCACCAGCTGGGGCAGCTTGGCCAGGGCTAGGACATCCACTCCCAAGATAGCCCACTCCCAAGGCTGGTAAATTGGTACTGGCTGTCAGCTGAGAACTCAGCAGGGCTGTAAGCCAGGGACCTGGACGTGGCCGATTGGGTTTCCTCAAATGATCGGAGGGAAGTGAGTGGATTGCAGAACTCTTTGGGGGGTAAAAATTAGGGGCTGTTGTACAACCACGTGAATATATGTACCACTACTGAACTAGACACTTAAAAATGATTAAGATGGTAAATGTTATGTTATGTGTCTTTTGCCACAATTATAACTAAATAAGAAAGACCAGAGGAAGATGGTGATCACCTGGGGTGGGTGGAGGTAGAATGAGGGGCAGGGAGGTGTCAAGGATGACAAAAACCAGTAAAACACAGTCTCTGGCCCAGCACAAGAGTTAACAGGCAATCAGAACACACGTGGTAGACCCTGCAGCTTTCTGCCCCAACGTTAACGCTAATGTAGGTACAAAGCCCATGCCATGAAAATAGCCTCAAAATAGACCTTTAATGTTTGTAATTCCCAGAGACAGACATTTAAGACATAATTATGGGTTTGGATTTCTTAAAGCAAGCCTCAAAATGAACACTGCCAGAGAAACAGAGATGAGTAATAAAAACTACAGGTGTATACAATATTTCCCTTTCGACCTAACCTTCCAGACTAGATAGCAATGCGGTAAGGTAGTGGGTCCGGGAGAAAGCAGATGTTTTTTGGTCATTAGCCCAATTTTTCCAGGACATAAAATCCCTTTGTTGTCTTATATCCTCAGTATGCCCGGAAACTATTGCTGGTGGCAGCTCACTTTTGAAACTTCCTTTCTTGGAAGTAGTAAACAAGTCATAAAGATCATTTATATCCTGATTGAATACATTTGCCTTCTCCCCACAAACTCAGACCCTTTCCCCTCAATCAGAAAATTTTATAAATAGTGAAAGTCTGTTTAGAGATTTTCCTTGGGTCTTCTTGGTAATTAAATATTATTCCATTGTTCTTCCAAATAAATCTAAACCATTTTTCACAGAAAGGACGGACAACAGGAATCCTTATTTTTCTGACATCTTATCCCATCCCCATACACTTTTCTAAAAATGTTATCCTCACCAGATATCCCTGCTTTATTGGTAACTTCATTGCCTAATAAAGGTGTAATTTTTATCGTTTATTTCTTGAAATCTTATCAGTTGCCCATTCTGCACAAGGTCTCTATCTAGCATCTCCTCCCTGAAAAATAATGCGTAAAGGTCACTGCTAAAGACCCTGCCTAGTACCCTTGTGGTGGCTCTCCATTCTAAGATGCCATCACTACTTCAGTAGGATCTTGGAAGGATCCAATAATGTCATTCAAATCTGAGAATCAATAACTGATAAGACTTAATGTGCTCATTTGTTAAGAAATAATTGACTGCCTACTATGTGTCAGGCACTGTCTAGATGTTGGGAACACAAGCATGAACAAGCCAGGCAAGGCTCCTCTCATGGAACTTATTTTTGTTTCTTATCCCAGAGGTTTCTGACTTTTAACAATGGACAAAGTCCTGGCTTGGCTTAAAGACAAAGGAATCAGGTTCTGTGTTTGGAATAAAGCCACATTTCCTTGGGTGGGGGTAGGGGAGGTTCTCCCAGCATCCTGAACTCACATAACATATTCCACTTACTCCTAACTGGGGTATGACATCAAGGACTAGATTAATTGTCATTTTTCTTGGGCCTTTGCCAGCCTCCAACAAAACAATGCCTTTCTGTGGAGTATCTTTGGTCACAGGCAAGAATGGCTGAGGACAAAGTGTTTTTAGCATTATCCACCAGCGTGGGGTGCCAAGACCACCACTCATCTATTGCTCAGGAAGACATTGCCCTCTCGTGGCTCCTCATATAACTGTGGGAGGAGCTGGCAGTGGAAAGGGCTGCCAATGGATAATCAAAACACAGTGGAAGTTTCCAGATCAATTCTAGCCTTGACTCTTCTAAACTTCTTCAGTTGCAGACTCTTGGTTTATTTTCACCCAGGATACACTTTTGTTCCTATAGAGAGAAATGACATTATGACAGCAATTAAAGAAACACATTTTCCCCCCTCTATAGAAAATCTTTTTCTTTTTCAAAATCTCCAGACTCCCAAGAAAAGCCCAATATGTAAATCCAAGTATCACTACTGTTTTTCTCTACATAATGCCCTTAAAGCAAATATTTGCTCTGTTATTTGACCGGGGATACTGTGATTACTTCGCTGTGAAGTTGTTTTGGGGTTATCTTGGCTCCACGCATTCCCTGAAGGCAGGGGCCTTATCTTCCCACAGCCCCCCCCAACCCGTCCCCAGCAGCGCATAAAGAATGTCTGGTGGGGGAGGGGAGATAAACAGTGAGCAGAGTCTGCAGTCAGGAGTTGTGACTGGTGTCATGCAGGTCTGGAACAGCACTGAGAGAGAGACAGAGAACTGGGATTGAGGGGTGGAGCAGAACCTACAGATACATGGAGTTGTCGATTTATAAATTTGTAGCCGTCAAGTTCAAAAGCTTCAATGATCCAATGTTGGAAAAAAGTCTCAGGGCCCAGGAAAAATGTAAATTTCCATAAGAAGGTCAGCTTCCACGTGTTGTCAATCTAAACTAATCAAGAATGGGTGCCAGGTGCTTTAGCTCTAGCAACCTATCATGTCTTAAACCCTGGCAGATATAACTACTCCCATTTCATAGAGAAGGAAACAGAAGCCATGCAATCCTCGGACGTTGCTGCCAGACGTCGAGGTCCCCTTTCTTGTTGAAGATCATCGGGTTCTGCTTGCAGTGAGGAACATTCACTTAGCCAACAAGTATTTATTGAGTGCCTACTATATACCAGGTAGACCCTTTAAATAGCCGTAGGATTAAAAAGATAAACAGTCTTGTTTTCCAGGAAGGAGCTCCCTGAAGAGTGGGGAGCCGGCTAGGTAGACAGTTCCAGAAAAGTCTGGTGAGGGCCGTGAGAGGAGCCAGCAGCCGGTGCGGGGAAGGCTGTGAGGCGTCGCAGGACCGGCGCTTGAGATAGGGTTGAAGCCGTGTCCTGAAACACCCGGGCCGGAGGTGGCTGTCCCCGGTGTCACTCGAATTCTCTCCTCCTGTCATTTCAAGCCGGCGACTCCAAGGGGAAGAGTAAGGGTGTCCACTGGTACTTTAGAGAAGGGTAGGCTTGGAGACAATGGGTGGTGATCCCTCGTGAAAAGCGGGCAAACAAAAGTAGCACATGCCACTTCCCGGTCCTCGCACGGGCAGGGCCTGTGCCCCGAAGCCCCTCGCCCGGTTCGCGCGCGCGGGCAAGCGAGGTGGCCAACTGGGGTCCCGCTCGGACTCCGGGGCGCCAGGGGCCGAGGGGGCGGGAGGAGCCGGCCTTCTCCCCTCCGACCTCCCGCCGAGCCCGGGCTGGGGTCGCCAGCTTCCGCCCGCGCCCCGGCCCCTCCCCGGCGCGCGCCATCCGGCCGCCCGGCCGCCGCGCTGCGGCCCCTCCTCCCGCGGGGGGCTTCGCCGTCCCCCGTCCCGTCCCTCCGGGCTGGAGCCGGCAGCCCACGTCCAGGGAGGGCGGAGGGAGGAGGAGAGGGAGGGGAGAAGGAGGGAGGAGGGCGAGAGAAAGGGAGCTGCTAGGATCCCGTACTTCCAGAGCCTGCCTGGAGCGCGCACTCAGCGGCTCTCCGGGTGCCAGCGTCCCAGCCGCGGCCCGCGCCCCGCTGCCCCGCACCTCCTCCTCTTCCTCCTCCTCCTCTCCGGGCACCCCTCGTCCCCTCTTTCCTGCGCCCGCCTGGCCCGGCCAGCGGCAGCCCCCAGCCCCAACTCGGTCACATCCCCAACTCTCCGGGCTCCCTCCTGGGACGCGCGTCCTCGCCCCATCCTTTCTTCCTTCCTTCCTTCCTCCTCTGGCGCCCGCCCTCCCTCTGCAGGTCTCCCTCCCGGGGCCCGATTGTCCCCGTCCCCTCTCGCTCGGCCCGCGCCCGCGCCCTGCCCCGTCCCTCGCTCGCACTTCCTGAGTCGCCCGCGCCGCAGCCTCGCCGCGCCCGGCCGCCGCCGCCCCGCTCCAGCCCCCGCAGCCCGCGGCGCCCGCCCGGGGGAGCCCCGGCGCCCGCGGAAGGCAGAAGTGGGCGAGCGCGCCCTCGCCAGCCCCGCGCCCCAGCCCTGCCCCGCGAGGAAGGACCGGGAAGATGAACAACGGCGGCAAAGCCGAGAAGGAGAACACCCCGAGCGAGGCCAACCTTCAGGAGGAAGAGGTACCGAGCGGCTCGGTGCGGTGGCGGGCGCGACCGGGGACGGAAGCCGCGGGCTTTCTCCAAAGTGCGGGCGGCCGGCGGGGCGCGGGTCCCGGGGAGTGGGGCGCCGCGGTTGAAGGTTTGGGAACTGCCCTTGCTCGGGACCCTGCCCCGAAATGTGGCCGCGATGGGGTGTATCCGGGCAGCGTGTGTGTTTTGTGTCCACGCGCGTCTGTGTGCCTAAAATTGCGAAACTCCAAGGACTTTCCGGAGACTTTGTGTAAGTATAGTGCTCAGCTTTGTTTGCCCGGGATTTAAAAAGTGGAATCGAGAGCTGACTCCTGGGTGACCTCAGATTATTATGGGGACCCGGACCGTCAGGGCTTAGTTCTGGGTTGTTCTGGGTTTGGGGCTGGAAGTTGTGTGTGCGTGTAGGGGGTGCGGGTGCAGGAAGAAATTGGGGGGAAAGTTCTCGTGAAAAGGTACCTCTGTTCCCTGCCCCCTTCCTTTCAGTGTTAGAAGTTCTTGGTGAAAAATCTCTCCAGCTCAGGCATTTTGGATTAATAGATAACTCATCAGCCGCATTCTTCTCTGATGAGTCAAAGACCCCGAACCTGGGCGATTAGCTTTTGTAAGTTTAGGGGCCACGCAGATGTGGGAGCGGAATAAAAGGGTTAAAAACCTAACAATTCACGGAGTGCTCATCGAGGATGTTTTAATAGGACCTTGACTTCTGAGTATAAATTTTATGTGGTGTGTTTGTGCGGTTGCGGAACGTTCCTTTGGTGGAAACAAAATTTAGTAAATATGGGGAAAGGGAGGGGGATTTAGGAACAAACGTCTCAAACTTTTGTAGTTAGGATATTGGTAGTATCCCAGCAAATCACTCTGACCCTGCAGGTACGTACTCTGGAGTCCAAGAAACCATTTTTCCTTTACTTTTTAAGATCTCGCATAGTTGGGTTCTTAAACATTCTACGAGGAACTTTAGAGTGTGTGTAGATGCAGGAAAGTATACATTTCAGTATATGCCCTAAAAAGGATTTTTACAGGTATTGCATCCTGATACAGAAGGTGAACACAGAAGGTAAACAGATTCTGAAGAGGTTAGGATGTTGAGATTATTGTTCAGGTACTGTGCTGTGTGCAAACTCAAATTCTCATAGTGAAACCAAACATTGCAAGAGGAATTCATTAATACATAAGTCCTCTGCACATTGTTCACTCGTAAAATGGGAACTATTTAAATGGGGAAGATAGAAGAGAAACCTAAGACCACGCAAAACAATGCAAAAAAGAAAAATTTTACTCTCAACACAGTGGTGGTTGGTAGTGCAACCTAGGTGACTTTGCATTAAGCCGAAAATTGCATTCTCACCTGAGGAAATTGCCTGTTTGCATTATTTTGAAAAGTGTTATTTACATGCTTGTTGTTTTATAACTATAAATGTAGGGATACTACTGATAGTTTTTTGTTTTTTTTAAGAGATGGAGATTTGAATTGCAAGTTCCACTTTTTCCTTGAACCTTAACTGGCTACTTTGCTATTGAAGTTATTTTCCCTTATCACTTAAAATTTTTTAAAGGATAAGTTTGCTTATTTTAGTGCTATATTTAACCAATCCACTTAACGCATTAAAGTCATCATTGCTTCAGAAATATTCTATTTTGGTTAGATAGGCAATCTGTTTACTTGCTAAGGGTAAGAATGTATTGTGTGAAACCGTCCTTCTCTGCTCACCCAGTTGAGAAAAACTATAGCTGGGAACAAGTTAATCAGGCAAACCAAAGGCGGTGGTGATGATGATGATTTTTTGCTTTTGGTAGGTAGCAAAAGAGGTTGAGTATCTTAATTAAGTAGAAAAGAATCACCTTTTTCTGCTTGAGTCATCTCAGCTGAACTGCCTCCAGGACTGAGGTATTATACGCCTGCCCTGTTCTTGGGTCCCCCTCGGTTAATATGAGGTTGTGTATAATAATTATGCTATAATCACGGGCCATCAGGGTACAGTCACTGCCTCTCACTTGTCATGTTGCCCTGACAGTGTTCCTTTTCAGGTAGAAATGGTGTGTGGCTCCGAGAAGTATCAGTATTTTTTGCAAAACATTTGTTATTTAAAAAATAAGAGGACGGATAGGAAGAGTTCAGAGCCAAAGTTGTCTAAGAGGTGGAGTGTACCATGAAGAGAGAGGATTTATACTGTTAGAAATTCAGGAAAAGAAAGTGAGTTGGTTTGAAAGAAAGCTCCAGGTAATTTTGCCCTGATTCCCTGTTTTTGGTTTATGTTTTTGAAAAACTCCTGACTTTTTTTTTCCTAACCTTGAAAGCCACAAGTAAAATAAATAGGATATTTGGTGGGTCCCATTAATGTGCTCCACATTATGCAAAACCACTGCACTGGACTCCTTTCCTGCCCACCCAGCGGACCAGCAACTTGTTCTTGAACACATTTAAAAGCGTTGGCAGTGGACTCCAGTAAACAGAACACACACATATAACATACATATACACATAATGACAAGAGAGGAAAAATGTGCTTTGTTGTGATTTCTGGTGGCCACCGAACTGATGTGGAAAAATGAGTCCAATCATCATTAAGAGAAAATAGTTTATTTCAAAGATCTTAAGTGGTCTGGGCTTTCTACCATCTTATAGAATATGTGGGTTTTTTTCTTCCTATTTTTTGAAATGAGTTCCTTTTATCCTTTAGTATATTGCAACCCCATTTCAGAGTTTCCAGTGCTTACCCTGAAATAATGATGCTGAAATTCTTACTTGGTTCCGGTTGCGTAGAATGAACAGTCCAGGATTTGGGAAATTTTTTTGCGGTTTTTTAGGGTTGAAAGTTTGGGAAGAGAACTTGGGAAGAACATGTACTTCTGCTTTGGATAGTATTTAAAACTTTGAGGAACAATAATTTTAGGATTTGGCTAGCCAGCTGTGTAAAAGAGATAATACATCTGGCTTTCTGGTTTCTAGTGTGTTAGATGTGTTTTCCTGTGCAAGTTGTCCCTGTAAAGAGAAAAAACAGTTGTCAAAATCTTAACAGGGATCTGAGATTTATAAGGTTTATTTGCATATATGTAATACAGTATCAGATCATTTCTTATGTCATTTTGCAATTAATAAAATAATTTATAGAATTTGTAATTTTACAGTCAGACTTTGTTAAAATTAATAAATATATCAGTAACAGACCCATAATTTATCTATTCGGTTGTCATTCATGAGTTTTAATATATTTAAATATATCAAGACTTTTTCCATCTTGTACTTAGAAATAATTTGTTGGTCATTGAATTTTCAAAATAGAAATTTGTTTCTTGGAAATCAGATAAATATGTAATTTGGCTTTATTTTTATTTTATCCCGAGTGATTTACAAATCATTTCTAAAAGGCCTTTATTGTGTTGAAGCACTGGTGTTAAGTAATTTCTCCTTAAATTGCTTTGACTGAACTGACTTATACTTAAAACTAAAAAAGCAAAAAACTTGGCGCGGTTGGAATATTGATTGAAAAGATGTTTGGCAGATGTTGGGCAGAAATCATAGTTCTTCAGAAGTTACTACAAATCGTTATTTTGCATTCCTTCTTTTAAAGTGTTTAGTAATTTTGCCAACATCTTGGGGTCGTAAAGAAAATTGTTTTCTTATAATTGGCACATAGGGTAAATGTCAGTTTGATGTGGCAACCTCAGGTTGTCATTGAGCATTAAGATTAATCTATGTTATGACTTTGGGAAGGTACAAAATGGTTTTACACAATTTAACCGAGTTTGGAGTCTCCGTTGTTCCAAATCAAATCTAATACAATAAACTTATATTTCAATCATAGAGTAGGATTTGGTGGCAGTGATTTGGATGAAAATATAGTGACCTCGTACTAAAACGGTGCTGTTCGAACCACTACCCATACGACACTTTTGAGTTATTTTTCCAGTAGTGGTTTTAAAGTTTCCCTGGTAAACCCCTAGGTACATATATATGTCGTCATTTTTGTTTCCAGTGGCATTTGTTTTTTGGATGGATAGTTTGAATTGGGTAGAGGTTCTTTTTTTGGAGATGCTTTCATTATAACTTTTGTAGGTTCATATTAATTTTTTTGCTTGGGGGATGGGGTACAAGTGTTCAATGCTGTCGATGGGGCAGTGAAGTGGGTGCTTTTGTGCACTACAAAGGTGACATAAATTAGTGCAGCATTTCAGAAGGGCTTTGGCACTATGTATCAATGTGTTCAAGCCCTTTGATTTAGTACTTTTATTTTTAGATATTTACCATAAGGAAATAGGGCATAATAAAGATTTATTTATAGAGATGGTTTTTTACTACAGTTACTTATGAGAGTGAAAATTCACAAAGTGTCTTATGTCTAACATAGAGAAATTGCTAAGTGAATCATTGTGTAATTCCAGAAAGGGGATATGTGCAGCCATTAAAGGCTATATTTGTAAAGAGAAAAAAAATACATGTTTAAAATATGAGTATACATTTTATATATCATGTAAAGTATACATCTTGTATGTCATGTAAGTATATTTTTATTTTATTTATATATTTATTCTTTTGAGACAAGGTCTTGCTCTCTTGCCCAGGCTGGTGTGCAGTGGCACAGTCATAGCTCACTGTAACCCCAAATTCCTAGGCTCAAACAATCCTCCCGCCTCAGCCTCCCAAGTAGCTAGGACTAAAGGCACATTCCACCACACCCAGCTAGTTTTTTAATTTTTTTGTAGAGGTGGGTCTCATTATATTGCCCAGGCTGGTCTCAAACTCTTGGGCTCCAAGCCATCCTCCCACTTTGGCCTCCCAAAGTGATGGGATTATAGGGGTGAGCCACCACACCTAGCCTATTTTATATATACTTTATTCATACATACATACACCTATGTATGTATATATTTGTTGGCTTAAAACAACAGAAATTTATTCTCACAGTTTTGGAGACCAGAAATCTGAAATCAAGCTTTTAGCAGACCCTCCCAAGTCTGTATGGGAGAATCCATCCTTGCCTGTTTCAGCTCCTGGTGGCTCCAGGCATCCTAAAGACTATATTTTTATTCTCATGTTATAACATTAAATGAAAAGAGCAGAGTTTGAAGTTTTATACCATGTGATGCCAGTTATCTAAAGTAGATACATATACATAAAACCAAGATTAATAACATTTATCTGATTGACAGATTACAGATCATTGTTATTTAGTGTCTGATGCTTTTCTGTGTTTTCTAAAATGACCATGTGAACAAAAATTATTAAATGTCTTTTCACTTTGAAGATTTCTCTGAATTCCCTTGTGATACTCACAAAACCCTTGTGTTGGTCACATTTTGTTTTGCCTCCCAAGCCTTTCTGCAGGTATTGGGCCTGTTAATGGTCACTATAGCCTTTCTTTGTAATGGTAACCCACTCATTCCTTTATCTTGGTCATTTGAGTGATCTTAGCTGCTCTCTTTGTTCTAACATCCTTTCTCAAAATCCATCCTTATGCCATACCGCTAGGTCCTCATGCCCCAAAATCTTTGAGTGCTGTTCTATTCTCCACCAAATATATCCATACTTGACATTCAAGGTTGCCCTAGTCTACCTCTATACTGTGCAGAACACTTTCTCCCTCTTTAGTTCTCTTGATCTAGTCTGAGCTGCTTTCAAGGTGGGATTCAAGTTTTCCAGCCTGCTTTTTTTCCCAAGATCTCCTCACCTGAATGTCCTATCCTGTAGAGGTGATTTTTCTTTAGAATTAAAGTAGAAATTACTTTCTGTTATCTCCATTTAACTCCTGGATCATTACCTTTTTTCATGTGTTTTTTTTTTTAAAGAAACCTGTCATTTTAGTATTGCCCATACCCAACACCAACCCAAAGACAGCACCCAGTAAGTACCCCCTCACACACATAATTTTTTAGAAATACAGACTTTGTAAATTTATATGAAATATCCTTATGGGTAAGGTTGGTGATTGTGGGTTTGTATAGGTCATCTGTCAGATAAGCAGCCACTTGTTTAATACTGAGTATCTCTTGCCCATTGGGGACTTAGAGAAGTCATGGATGGACCCACCAGGGAATGAACTCCTTCCATCTGCTGTCTGTAGCCTCTGTTTGAGTGCACAGGTAAGAGTGCCTGGTCCTTCTGATGGCCACCGTCCATATGGGACTGCTCATGCCCTGGTGCGCTTGGGTTCTCACCGCTAGAATTTGGTTTTTGCTGTGGAATCCCATTTGACCTTTTGGATGTGGGCTTCCGGAAGCCTTGGTTAGGTAGAAGAGTGCAGGGGGCTCCCTCTGTTCCCAAACAAGCCTGCTCTGTGTGACAGCCACTTTGGAATGTTTGTGTTCAGTTTCATTTGGCACCTTAGTGTCTGCCTGGGGGTAGGGGAAAGGGAATGCAAATGTTCCTCTTGAACAGTGCTTGCTTTGGTCAAAGAAAAAAACTCAGGAAGGAATGAGGAGAATGAACCTTAATAGCTGGAGCAAAAGAGGCTGCATAGCTCAGTGGGCTTGAGGCCATCTGGGACCAGGTATTTAAGTGGATGCCATGTGGCCATGCGATGTCAGTTTCATGTACACGAGGGAGGGAGGGTGAGCTTATTTGACACATGGGGATAACTTAGGTATAACTCAAATCCCTATCTTTAAAGCATACTAGGAGAATATGTTAAACAACTTCAGTGTGTGTGTGTGTGTGTTGGGGGAGGGTGCTTGACATTACCTGGAACTTGAAACTGACCAGAGAGGGTACAAGTTTGAGCTCATACTTATCAACTTGCCTGGTTTGTCAATGTTGCTGATATCAGAAATCTTTTAGCCTACGAAATTTTGAGAAATGTTTTTATCCGTTCACTCAAGAAATAGCCATCTGTAACTTTTACTGAGTATTTACTATGTGCCAAGTTACTGGCCAAGCACTCTATGTATATTATCTTATTCTGTCCCCACAGCAAGCAGATGAAGGCGTTATGAGGGCTATTGTCCTCATTCTCTTGGGAAGGTGACTGAGAGATTCCATAACCAACCAGGGCTGTCCCTTGCAGAGTCTGGGGGTGCCAAGATCAGAGGGGGGCAGTTCCTGCCTTCAAGTTGCTCACAGTTTAATGGTGACGGTCCTTCGTAAATGAATATATAATAGGGCACGGTGTTGAAGTTGAGAGTTGGGACTACAGTCAACCCTGCAAGGAGGTGATTAGAGCTCTGTCAAAGAAAGCTTTAAAGAAGAGGTGACATTTGAGCTAAGTCTCAGTTAAGATTTTGACAGATAAGAAAAGGGCTGCGACAATGGGGAAGAAAAGACCCACATGTAAGGCATGAACATATAGAGAAAGGCTTAAAAAGACTCCTTTGGGAAAGAGCAAGAAGGCAGGAGAGAAAGGGGGGAAATAAGAATGGCACAGGCCGGCAGGTGAGGAGGTGACAGAGGAACTTGCCTTCGGCCCTTGGAGCTGGACTCCTCTGGAGTGCTGGGTGCATGTGCCGCGTAGGTGGCATTCCAGGACATCGAAATGGACAAGAGGATGCAGTGGGTTTAGGAATTGTTGTTGAGAACGATTAGTGAGGTTACTGCTGCCAAGAACCCTGGTCTCAAAGTAAGGTGGTGGCTGGCGGTGGCAGCAGACGCAGAGACCCAAGAGGTGGCAGGAGAGAAGACAAGGAGACAGACATCCTGGGGTTTCTCCTGTGGGTGACTCACTAAGTGGCAATTGTATTTGTAGAAATAGAAAATAGAGAGGTTGAAAGGGGAAGAAAAGAGGTCAAGTTAGGAGGTGAAGATGTTGGGTTTGGGGCTGCAGAGGTCTGATCTTGAATTACGATTTTCAGAACAATTCAGGAATGTGTAGATGGGTCATGAAAATGGGGGTGATGTCAATGAGTGTCCCGAAAACATAATTCCTAGTTCCTGGGAGACCTTGTGAGGATAAGCAGTGAAAGCGATAGAAAATTTACCTAAAATTTGAAGCCATGTGACAAAAAAAAAAGGGGGAAGGAGAAAGGGGTATTGAAAATTCTCAGGAAAAATCGAAACTTTTTTTTAAAAGTACTCTTTAATTTAGGAACATAAAATGTATTCCATGTAATCTGCCTACTTACGATTGTATTTGGTATACCATTTGGTATACCATTGGAAAGCCTGCGAGGGAGGGAGAGAAAAAAATCTAGATGTTGTATACAGTATTTCTTATGCCTTTTTGCTTGTATCTAGTCTTTGGAACTTGTTTTCCTCTAAAATTTGCCATTAATTCCCAGGCTTTTACTTCTGCAACTTTCCATTTCCCAACCCTATACCTAGAAGGCAAGATCAAGCTACCATAAAATCTAGAGAGGCGCACGTGTTTTTATAAGACAGAATTTCTACAAGTTGCTTTGTTGTTTTTTTGACTTTATAGGGGAGGGGGGAGAAGGGCAGGATGAGTCTTTGGCCTGCAGCCCAAAGACATCTATTCTGTGGGTGAGATTTTCATTTATTCAATTCCTACTTCCCTACAGGTTTGTGGCTGCCTTTTCTGCCCAGCTAAGTGTAGAAATGTAGCCCAGGAACTTGAAAAAAAACAACGGCTTGCGTTTGCATTTCTCAGTTTTAACCCTTGCTTGCAACCATTATGATGCATATTGTGTAAAGTGCTCAAAAGAGAAAAAGGAAATGGCTGTAATAAATGCCAATCACACCAGGAAGGTAGATTCAAATTCCCGGCGGTAATGCAGTATTGTCACACAAATTTAAAATGCAATGGGAGGAGTGTTAGGCAGCCTAGTTCAATCCTGCTGGACGTTAGATTTTTCAAAGGTAGGAGAAATCCGAGCCTCTCAAAGTTGAGGTCCATCACACCAACCCATGAAAATAAATTTAGAGGCTAACTTCTACTTTTAATTAATCCTTATTTCTCATGAGTTGATTTTTAGTGACATTCCTCTGATCCCCCATCCCCCCAAATTCTTGTGTCACCAGGTAGATGTGCTGGCCCGTGGCCAACATTATCCTAAGAGAAATGCTCAGGATTACCAATTTTTCCCCCCTTTAAATCCACAGGATCCTGTTTCGTGAAAATTCCTCCTATACCCACCTCTAGGATGGAAGTTTGATGCCTCTTGGGAGAAAGTTTGCACAGAAAGTGCTATCCTATTACAGAAGCTGCAGCATTTCCTTTGTGCTCCGAGGGGAAGTGCTACAAAAGTGTAATTACTTTACCCAGCATGTGTGATTTACAGGACTTAAAATGTGTGAGTTTCCAAGGAGGCATCTGTTTTTAAACACTGTATCCCTCCAAGCCAGGCAGGATGTGTTTGGGGAGGTGGAGAGAGGGAGGAAGGACACGCACATCCAGGACGCAGGGGATTTGAAACCCTTGGTTCCTGCTGCTCCTTAGGACCTTACCTATCTGAGCAGAAGGAATGGGAAAATCGGTGAGTGCTGGGATCTAGTCACCCACTACTAACTGGGCCAGGTCATCCGCTGTTCCCATTCTGCCTTCTCAAGCCCAATTCCTTGTTTTCTCAGGCCCTCCAAGCCTTTTCCCAGGAAGGAGCGAGAAAGAATTGTTAGAGCTAGCACCGAGACCATGTGTGTTGCAAGAATTTCCTTTGCAATCTTACTTTTCTTAATAGGTGTAAGAAAATCAGGTGAATCGACGATCAGGTGCAAGCCCAAATATCATCAAACTTATATAAATGCTTATGGAGTTTTGCATAGTAACGAACGTATTCAGCGTTTTTGGAATTCTTGTCTACTCTGCTTTTAACATCGCTCTTTAACAGACCAAAGGAAGTGTTATCATCCCATGTTTTAGGATAAGAAAACTGAGGCTCTGGGAGATTAAGTAATTTGTCTGAGGTTTTACAGCTGGGGGATAGGAGCTTAAAATTCTCTAGTGGCACATGAGGTTCATGTGATCTGGGCCCTGCTGGTCTCTCTGACCTCATCTGCCAAGAATCACAGCTTTATTCATTATGCTTCAACTGTCTGGGCCTTATTTAGGTGTCTCCAACTTGCCAAACTTGTTCCTGCCGCAGGGCCTTTGTGTGTGCTTGGAAAGCCCTTCCCCCAGACATTACAGGGCAGACTCGTCCTTGTCATTCATTCAGATCTCAGTTCAAATGTTACCCCAGTGAGACCAGTTTTAAAGCAGTCGTGGATTCCCAACCCTTTTATTTTCCAGGAAGTGCTTCTTCCCTCCTGACGTTGCCTGTGTACTTATTATACTTATTTTCTACCCCTGGAATACAACTCCCTGGCAGCAGGGACCTCCTGTCTTGTTTAACGCTGTAAAACCCTAAGATCCCCCTAGAACAACGCCCGGAACTGCCCAATACATTTGTGTTTTGTGAAATGACTGGAATAGAAACCAGCCCATCAAATGCCTGTCTGATACACCACCTCGTCATAACCCTTTCTCAGCGCTTGTCAGATTACATTTTAATTACTTCTGTCTTCAGGATGATCATTTCTGAACCCCCTTTCCCCACTTTATTACCTCCAAAACTGTAATAGTCACGTCACATACTTTTAAGCCAGAAATGTTATTTGGATGGTAAGTGATAGATCCCTTTTGGGAATATGCAGCAGTTTTTCCACACATAAATGACTCCTTCCCTTTTCTCCTGTTAGAATGAAAACCTACTACATTAATTCCACAGGACCAGGAGAGAAGTATGGGCCTGGTGTGGAGGGAATGAGTTTAAGTGAAAAGCAGGGCGAGGTGGATTTGATTCCTGTTTTGCAGATGTGACTGTTGGGTTGTCAGGGTTCGTGTTAATAACCCAGGTGGAATTGATTTGGAGACAGCCTTACCACTTCTGGTCCTTTGATTGAGTGTAGCCTCAAGCTCAGTGTGTTTTCCTACATTGGCCTGCAAAGTAAAAAGGTATGTTGCTGGCTTTAGCCAGAGAAATCCAGCCTTTAAGCACCTGTACACGGAGCCTCAAAGGAGCATCTCATCCATGCTTTGTGAACCTTTAAGCAGCCACCTCTTGGCCACAATTTACACCTGTTTGTCAGCCTCATGGACTCAGGAGCCATTTCTATTCATTGTAAAGGGGACCAGATGACACTTGAGGATGAAAGACCCATAAGTCATCATTATGTAGGGCATCAGATTGACGAGTCACCTGTTAATTGAGCAGATGAGCACACTAATGAAAACGCAGGTCATTGGATTATGCTCATTTCTGGCATTTATGTTAATACTTGACCTTGAGCAAACTTTAAAAATTTTTACCATTACCTGATAGTCTTAGAACCAATGGTATATAAATCCCTATTAGAAGTATTTTTCATTCATTTTTTTTCTTATCTGTTTTAGGGGGGTACTTAGGACAATTCACGGAAATTGCTTGTCATTTAAGCCTCTTTCCTTAACTAAAAGGTAGGTATTGTCCCGACAGTGCCTGCTATGCATTAAAAAAAAACTTTAATTCTTATTTTTCCACTTTCTTTCTACTTTCCATTTCACCATTATAATACAGAATTGTGCTTTGGCTTGCCAAGCTACATGCAGGGTGGGCTGTTTGGGGAGGGGGGAAATGGTTTTAATTTTAAGCCTTTTTAAGTGAAAACCCTTAGACCTTGCCCCTTGTTCCGTTTGTTACATTATTACTTTAACAAAACAAGGAAAAATTAGTGACGCACTAGACGTTTGCCGTATTCTAAGAGATTCATCTTAGGCCTGGTTTTTCATACCTGAAATTGTTTTGTTTCTTCCTAAGCAAATCAGTGCCTCTGCTTGCGAAATGGGTGGGAGTCTCTGGGTGTGAGCTAACGGCAGGAAATGACCCTTTATAAACAAAAGGACTCTTTAAGGCCCATCCTGAGTCTTTGTGTTTCAGGGAGGGGTGATGCAGAAAACCAGAGCTAGGAAATGAATCTCTTGCATTAGCCATTCTAGTGGGGGATGGGAGAAAGAGCGAGATTCCCTCCCTGCTTGCGTCCCAAGTGTCTGAGTGCCAGGCGACACCCGCCGCGAGAGTCTGAGAAGTGCACGGAAGAGCAGGGCCAGGGTGGGTCTCGCCTGTGTCATACCCTTAAGAGGAAGGAACGAACCAGGATGGGCAGAATCATACCCATGTGACATTCACCTTTAACTTGGGCTTTTGGCGTTTGCTTGAGAAAGCCCGTGACCTGCAAAAAGCAGAAATAAATACAGAACGGAGAAAGCAAGAGAAAGGGATTTTTGTATCATCTGTTTATTCACTAGTAGAACTTCAGGTACTATGATTTGCTAATAAATAGCCTGTAAGTAAACCAAAGATCTGAATTGCTGTGTTAACTACCGTCTTTTTGTAAATCTAAACTGACCACTGAGCTGCTAACAGGTAGTGACTACGTTTGATTGACTGACAAAGAGGGTATTTGTAATCCGTGCTGTGTTAGGTAGTGGACCCGTAAAGAAGAAATGCCAGGCCTTTCCCAGCTTTGGAATGTTCTCCCTCTTCACTTCAAAGTGACCATTCATCATATCAGTATTTGTACAGCGGGATCTCGCATTTATATTGCTAGGAAAGGAGTTGGGTCTTATCAAAATTATTTTTGCCCTGACAAATTCTTGCTGACTTGAACTTCTGCTCTTCCAGGGATACCACTTTGTTTTTTTTTTTTTTTCTTTTGAGGAACATAAATCTTCTCGCTAATAATTAGAAACACACATCTTGTTGAAAACGGTTTTGTGGTTTACTTAGTTTTCAGAACACTTGGAAACGACAAACAACTTTTCTAAGAAAAGCATTGTTTGTCACACCACTGTTTTGGGGGCTTTTTACTGTGACTGTATTTTTAGAAAGGCCGGCTGATGGGCTTGGTGGGTATACGTGTCCAGGGTAGAAGGGTATTTACCCCGCAGCACCAGATATTTAACAGAATTGCGGAGATAAAATTAAAGCTGCCACTCCGATCCCACTGTGAAATGGTTTTGTTTATGTATTAAATGTGGTAGAAGACTATCTTACATAATTTGGAGCCGGGGGTGCAGTATTGTTCAAAAGAGACGTGATCATTGTAAATTTCAAAGTTGACAGAGAAAAATAATTCTTATTGCAAATTCCAGGCCGGGAGCAGTGGCTCACACCTGTAATCCTAGCACTTTGGGAGGATTGCTTGACCTGCTGTGAACCCCACTGCACTCCAGACCGGGTGACAGAGGGTGGCCCTGACACCCCCCACCCCCATTTCCAAAGGAAAAAAAGAAAATTCTAATATCTATAGTGTTGGTAGGTTTTCCTCATTTCTTAATATGTTGTTTGAACTTTTAATTTGAGAAAGGTTAATGTCATAAGTTAATCAATTTACAAATATGGAAATATATATTGAGGTAGGTTCATTTATAGGAGTTATCTATGGTATACGTTTGGCATATGTTTTTCCTTTTTAAAGTATCAGTTATTTTCATGTTATTATCTGCGGTAACATGTGTGACCCACTCTCTAGGCTGCTTACCCTACTATGCAATCCACAGTCAGAAGAATGGCACTCACATTCTTTGCATTGAGAAGTGTTTGTGTATCCGAGCTTGGTGAATAAGACTAAACATCCACAACTGGGACACTTTGTGTAGGTTCTTTTGTGGTCTAGATGGACTCAGGAATGTAGTGTGTCTGATTTTATTGGGTGCGGGAGCAGCTTTTTCTGTAGTTTTTCACATTCATGTAACTACTGATAAACCCCGAATCAAAGTGAAAATGTCCCGATCAGGAATGCTTGTCCATGCTCTTCATGTTCTTAGATGATCAAAGCCAAGTGTCTTGCCCTTTGCAAGACCAGCATCTGTTGCCATTTGGTCATAGTGCACCCAGCCTGCTGACTCTGTATCAAAAACAAAAACAAAAGTCAGTGTGGGGAGGGGAGCCTAAGACTCAGAAGCGCTGTGGGGCTGTGGAATACTGTGAGTTTCTGATTTGGGCATATATACATCGAAGATGTTTTACCCATTAACTGCTCCCTCCTCTCGCTGTTCCAGAAAACCCTGTGATCGACGGGCCTGTAATCGACATGAAAATTGCTCTTGTTTCACTTGTTGTAATATCATGAATCATGATTACACATGATATGGGTGTGAGTTTACCTTGAAGTAATATACAAATAATAATAAAATTAGCCTGGTCAAAGCTCAGGTATTGCTCAATACAAGAGACCCAGGCATAGAAATCTATTAACAGCAGTCTGACCTTGGGTCCTCCCCTTCGGGCCAATACTCTTTAAAATCTCTTCCATATAACTACTAAGCACTATATTTTCCAAATTGAAATTGCGGTAACATTACTTAGAAAGTTTGCCATAAATACTTTTCCTCCCTCCCCACCCCTAATGGATTAATTTGTTGTAGTCTCATGAATTAGGAAATTGATGGTTTAAGGCTGGGATAAAAAGTAAGCATTATACTGTCCATTTCACTCCCTTGAGAGGGAGTGTCCTTTCATGGAAAGCTCTAGAGTGCTCTCTCACAATTCTTTTGTTGTATTAGAAATTTGTAGATCCACTTCTGCAGGTGGTCCGGAGCAGAGCTTCTGTGTGGAACAGAAATTTTTCTCCTGGGATATTTTTACATGTTGTAAGCCCTGTTACATACTTACTTCTCTTGGTCATCCCCCCCCCCACATTTCTCAAAGGAAGAATTATAATGTGTCTCTTCTACTTTAGAGATAAAAATAATGATAATAGATCCATTGCATTTTTAATTTATTTGCTATTTAGGATCAAAACTACCAAGATTCATAAGCCATTTGTTCAGCTAATTGTTGGATCATATTGTGTCCAAATTTCTTTTTACTGTTTTTGCGTTTGAAATATTTTTTTTTCTTTTTGTTGAATTCATCTATGCCAGGTGCAGTAGCTCATTGTGCCTGTAGTCCCAGCACTTCGGGAGGCCAAGGTGGGAGGATCACTTGAGGCCAGGAGTTCAGACCAGCCTCTGCAGCATAGAGAGACCCTATCACCACAAAAAAATTTTAAAAAATTAGACCCGGTGGCATGTACCTGTAGTTCTAGCTTCTCTGGAGGCTGGGGCAAGAGGATTGCTTGAGCCTAGGAGTTCAAGGCTGCAGTGAGCTATGATTGTCACCACTGCACTCCAGCCTGGGTGACAGAGTGAGACCCCATCTCATAAAGAAAAATTATCTAGTTATACCCTTCTTCCTTCAACGCTCATTAGAAAATAAAGGAAAGAAAAAAAGGAAGAAAAAGAAAAATAAGCAATTCTATAACTGCCTTTCTACAGCCAGTGTTCATACCTCGATATGTATCTTTTTCATGTTATTTTCTCTTTGTACACACACATCTATTTTAACAAAAATGAGATTCTAAGTGTTTTCCATTTGTTTTTTTTCTTTTTCATTTAACATTGTTATGAACATCTTTGCATGCCAGTGTATGCATTTAAATTCCTCATACCGTGGTATAGAACGGAAATGCCTTACAGTATTTAATCCATCCAGTCCTTGTTATTGGCCACGGAGCTTGTTTCCAGCCTGTGATATAAACAGTGCTGTATACATCCTCCTAGCTAAATCTGTGTGTCCGCCCTTAGTGATTTCCTTAGCTTAAACTCTTAGAAGTGGAATTTCTGGGTCAAAGGGCATGCATTCTTTTTTAAGACATTTGATGTTTATTGCCAGATCTTCTCTAGAAACACTGTACTAACCCACACTCCCACCGAAAGTCACAAGCAGCCGGCCGGTTTTCCTGCATCCGCTGCCACTGGGGTTTGCAAACATTTTACAGGTTGCTTCTTCACTGTGGAGTTTTTCACATTTGTGTCCTATCTGTGATTGATAATTAACATCCCAGCCTGATCTGTACAACACCTGGATGTTGCATATTGACTTTTTTTTAATCCCATTTCTAGACATCTCCCAGTTGTTTCTTATACTTCCTTAGGCACTAAAATCCTTAGCAGATAATTTCTGGAGATGTCATCCTCGAGTTTATTGAACCCAATGAAAATTGCTGATTTTTGCCATCACATGTATTAGGTGTTTGAGATATTTTCTGGCTATTAATGCCTGGCGATGAGGCTAATACTTGAGATGTTCTGTGTGCATGTTCAGCATTTGATTGAGTCAGCTGTGACATTTGTCCTCTGAAGCAATACTGCTGCCAATTCAACTGTATTGGAAGATGCATCCTGATTTCATAGGTGTTATAGTGTAGAAACATGTCTCAGAACGGGTGAGTATATTCTGGTATCTTCTTTTCTGATCACGTGATTGGTTTGCCCTTGATGTGAGGACAGAGACACCCTTAGACACTTTGGCCAGTTTGACATAAGTTTTAGTGCACAGCTAGCCAGTTCCATCCTTGGAAAGAATGTTATAATTACGGTTAAATCAACAATGCCTTTTATTAAGCACAGACCTGGGTGTGTATCTACTTGTAAAACTGTTCCTTTTCTTCCCCCTTCAAATTGAGGAGGTAGCCCTGGAGCTCCAGTGTGGAAGCTGCCCACAAGTATTTCTCAGTCTAAAGGGAGGGACCATTCGGGGCATTCTTGTCCTCCCTGGATGCCTACTGCATACCAAGGGCCAAGTCCTGTCTCGAGGAGTGCAGCCCTGGTCTCCCGGTGCGGGCAGGGCAGTCGCATTAACCCCAGCCCACAGGCCTCCTTAATTGTTAACAGACACTCTAAGAAGCGCACGCCCTCCACAAAGCCTACACACATGTTGTTAGAGTGTGACTCTAGGAAACGCGCAGACGTAATGGAAACCTCAGTCTTGACTCATCCCGATTGTTACATACGAGTGGAATTTGCATCTCATTGAGCATTTATTTCAGGGTAAATTCCATTCGAGATCATGAAATCTACCCCAATCGTATGCGTCGTGGCACCTTTCTCGAAGGAACTGGAAGCTCTTTTCAGAATAAAAGATGTCTTCTTTCCCTTGAGTGTGGTTGGCAGATGGCGAAGGAGTAGGTGATGAGAACATGGATTGATGGGCAAGAGGCATGTACGACTCCCCTGGAGTACTTGTTGAAGAGAGGCCCCAAAGCCTGGTGTCATCTTGGCCTTTCTGGGCAAGGTAGAAGTGGGAAGCAGTTTTCCTGCCTATTTGGAAAGACCCCAGTCCACACAGGAAACTATGGGAGGGTAACATGACAACGTTGTGTCATATAGATAGAGAAGACTTAAGAGAGAGATCAGTGTGAACCCAGAATAAAACAGGCTTTGCTGGGGGAAAGATGGGCGTTGGGGAACTGGTAAGATTTAGAGACATGGGCGCACTGGGTTAGGAGAATTTCCCCATCATAAAGTTGTGGAGGTGGGAATGAATGTCACATACCTATGGGGCAGGGAGAAGCCATATCTGGCTGTTAATTTTGAAAGAATGAATGATGTATATTTGGGGGTATGTTAAAGAATTTTTGTCAATATCATTGTTTTCCCAATCAGGCCTGTTCCACAACCTGGTAGAAAGTTAGACACCTGTAGAACCCAGTGCCAATAGGCTAAGCCTTCTTTTCTTTCTTTTTTTATTTTCCTCCCAGTCAAACTCATTTTGGGTGCTAGGCATGCAAGGCCGTGCAAACTGTTCAGATTAACATGCTGGAAAAATAAGACACTTTCGCTTTGGCTGTTTGTCCTGAACTTACCTGATTGATGAAGCTGTTTACACCACGATTTCACCTTGGTTTTTTTATTTTTATTTTTTTGCTTCTTCATTCTGCCTCTTCAGAATAGCATGGCTGTTTATCAGTCATGGTGGCTCGTAGTCTTGGCAACTGGATATATAATTCGTAGGGGTTAAAGTCATTCCAAAGATATTAGACTCTCACTGTATTAGGCCCTAGTGATGCAGTGAGCAGCAAACCCATATTGTCCTTAATTGTGCTGGAGCTCACAGTGTAGTGGGGAAGTGTGTATTAAACAAGCAGAAGCACAAGTTAATACAGAAGTGCAAACTGATAAGCACTATGAAGAAAAAACGCAGTTGCTGTGAAAACTGTAGTTGATGGGTCACAAGGGGACTTTCTCTGCTTTTCTCTAGGGACTGTTCATTGAATAACTCATTGAATCCTCACTACAATTGGAGCTAGGTACCGATCACCATCATTCTCAATTTACAGTCGAGTAACTGAGGTTTAGTGAGTTGATTAACTTGTGCTAGGTCACAGCTAAGAAATTGCAAAGCCTGGACTTGAACCTCGGCTATTAGTTCAAAATCTGCCACCTTTCACTAGACCTTGCTGCCGGTTTGGAGGATGCTTTCTTTAGAGTCGTTTATTCCAAGGGAGCAAGACATCTCTCGAGTGTGTACCTTGAGTGTGTACTTCTCGGGATCCTACCTTCAGAGAGAGGAATTTGAGACATGGGGCTTGCCTAAGCCCCCAGTGATCAGCAGCACGGCAAGTTCTCGTCTAGAAGGTGGTCACCTGGTTACACCATCTCTGGTTGCAGAAAATCTGTGTAGTCTTGGGCTTCCCCTTGCCACAATCTAGCCTTTCCCACCCTTGACATCCCATTTGTCTGGACTCTAGACCTTCAAAACCTCCCTTGACTCCCCCACCCTTAGTCCATTCAACACTACTGGCAAATTCCTTTTCCAAAAACTACTCTCCGCAAACCAGGAATGGCCTTGATCAAAGATTGGATGTATATGAAAGAGTTCTGGAGACCACGTAGAGCACTGTACAAATGTATAACACCATTTTTATTGTTGCAGTTAGTGGGTAAGATCCAACTTTATTGAGATACAATTCTCATATCTTAAAATTCACCCTCTTAAAGCATATAATTGCATAGTTTTTAGTATATTCAGAGTTGTGTAGCCATCCATGATCTAATTTTAGAACATTTTTCAACCCACCCCCAAATTCCAGACCCATTAATTACTCACTTTTTCCTCCTCTCTGTAGCCTGAGGCAGCTGCTAATCTAGTTTTTGTCTCCATGGATTTGCCTGTTACAGACATTTCACACAAATTGAATAATACAATATTGCTTTATTTCATGCAGCATAATGTTTTCAAGGCTCATTCATCTCGTAGTATGAATTGGTACTTTGCTCCTTTTTTTGGCTGAGTAATATTCCCATTGCATGGATGCGCCATGTTTTATTTGTTCATCTGTTGGTGAACATTTGGGTTGCCACTTTTTGGATGCCCGTTCTTACAAAGGCATTCCACCTCTAGGTCCCTGGATTCCTAGTGCCTAGCATGCTTTCTTCAATCCTCCCCATCTTCTTAACATTTTTTCCTTCCAGGTTGACCCTGTGGGGCTTTCCCCCATAGGACTGTTAAGTCAGTCACTGACTTAGAATACTGAATATTTTTCCTAGTATTTTTACTTATGTCCTTTTATGTATCTAGATAAGTTTGTTATGTTTGGACACTGAGCTCACTTGTTTTTTAAAGACAATGCTTTCAACAAATATATATTGAACACCTACTCTGTGCCAGGCACCTAGTTGGCAGTTGGGATAAAATAGTGAACAGAGCTAAGAGCTCTTTGTGGGGACATCCTGACAGAGCCTACATTCTTGGTGACTTTATTTTTTTAAAATATATAATTAACTGTTACTCTTGTATATTTCCAGCATCTCACCACAAGATGTCATACGGTGTAGATTCTCAATAAGCATTATTTGGTAACTGACATTGAAATTCCTCAATAATTAAAAAAAAATTCAATGAGGCCACTTAATCATCTCCATGCTTTATAGATTTCTGTCTGATTTCTTCATGGCCCTATAATCACAGTTGCTGAATTTATTCATGAGGGCAGAAGGCTATGAAATGTCCCCTTGGAGACTAGAAATGAACTTGAGAAAGCACATCTCACATTGTCTTCTATGTGTCTTTACTCCACAGCCTGGCCTGTGTTTTTGCTCCTCTGTTAGGTGGTTTAAGTTAGAGTCTTAATTATTCTAAAAATTCTTCTGGAGACCCTGGCAGGGATGGAGGAGGGTAGGGTGGAATGTATTCCTCATTTACTGTCTATGTTGAGAAATCCTCCTTCTCTGTCCTTGAGTACCGCGGTCCCCAATCCCCGGGCCATAGACCTCTACCAGACCCCCCCCAACCCCCCCGCCCGTGGAAAAATTGTCTTCCATGAAACCCATCCCTGTCGCCAAAAAGCTTGGGGACTGCCGCTTTTGTAGGAAAGCGTTTGCTCGGTTCCTGATAAAACTTAGGCTTGTCTGGCCCTGAACCAGGTGCCAATCGAGGGCTGCCAGCTCCTTAACCACCTGCTGTAATTAATTGTATTATAATTAGGCATCATTTTTATTCCCCAGTTTCTTTTGGAAATGACAGTAGTGTGGCACTCCTGAATGCCACTGAGAATTAATGAGTTAATGTGTGTAGAAGCCTCTGGAAATACTAAGTGCTTGGTGGTGGTATTCTTATCTGCTCTGTGAGCGTCGTGGCCTTATAAGGCTGTCCACTGGGGCCACAGGGAACCAGGCCAGCCCTGAGCCCAGATGGCTGTGGCAGTCCCTGACAGTATTCCCGGAATGGGTTCAGATTTCTTATTTTAATACTGATGATACCACTTTTTTTTTTTTTTTTTTGCGAATTGTTAGTGTTGGTCTCACAAGTACTTTTCCCCCAACTTTATTTACATCTATTTTTAGCACTCATCTCCATGATTCTTGCCCTCTCAAAACCAATTATAGTAAAATCCATTTGAACAGAGATAATTCCAGTCAAAGTCAAGTTCTTGAATTTTCTTTTCCTGGAAACATTGGGCCGCTTATCCCAAGAATTATTTGAAGTAAATTTCATTCTTTTTAAAATGCCTTATGGAAGAAAAAAGGATAGTAGCTATAACATTCCAACAGTACTTTGTTTCTTTTAAACCAATGAATTAAAATGCACACATATTCAATGTCAAGTTTTACAAGTTTATTCACTTTTTCTTGTGGACCTCCTTTTCAAATGGTAGTGTGTGAACATGGAAATTTTACATATTCAAAAGCAATTTTATAGATTATTTTTCCTCCCACCCTGGTGATCTGTTGAATGGCATAGTCTTAGGCTGTGCAGGTTTTCTGAGCTGCTGCCGTGCACTGAACTTGAGCATTGGGCAGCCAAGGCCAAGGTTGGGTTTGGAACACATTCCGTTTTTTTAAGTAGGCTGCCCTGTTCTCATTGGCATTGTTCTAATGAATCCCACTTTCTCTGTAGAAGGAGAGCTGTCATCTCTTTCTGGATCTTGTGATGTCAAGTAAAACCTCTTTTTTTTTTTTTTTTTTTTTTTAGTTTTTAACTTTATAACGTGGAAAGAATGATAGCTACCCTTAGCCTACTTAAGAAAGGTGCTATTACAGGTGAATGGAGTAAAATAAATAACCAAAATTTGGGGATTGGGTCAGGAAAAGTGGTACATGGTTAGAATATTATTATTTTTTTCTTTTTGTTTTTCTTTTTTTGAGACAGGGTCTTTCTCTGTCACTTAGGCTAGAATGTAGTGGCAAGATCATTGCTCACTGCAACCTCCAACTCCTGGGCTCAAGCGATCCTCCCGCCTCAGCCTCTCAAGTAGTTGGGACTAGGTGTGTGCTGCCACATGTGGCTAGTCTTTCTATTTTTTGTAGAGACAGGGTCTCAAGATGGTGCTCAGGCTGGTCTCAAACTCCTGGCCTCAAGTGATCTTCCTGCCTCTGTCTCCCAAAGTGCTAGGATTACAGGCATGGACCACCATGCCAAGTCTAGAATGTTATTTCTTATATCCTTGTTGACTTTAGAGATATTTATTTTTTTAGTCATATCTTTTTTTTTAATGTCATCAGAACAACGGGCCTTGGCTAACTGGTTACTGTATCTGTCTGCCTCAGTGGATACCATCAATTTCAGTAATGATCTACTTCTGTTTGCTACAGCAGGCAGCTTTTCAGCTTTTAAGTAAACACAAGTCCTATTTAGAGGCAGTGAACAAATATTTTTGGTGAGCCTGGGACCTCCTATATCTGTGTGAATGTTTATAGGCAATCTCTTGTTTATAGGAAATGGTGCAGAGTTGAGGAACTTTGGCCTTAGTCGTGGTGGGAAGTGGGACAAAGTGGGCAGGGTCTGTGGCCGGTTAAGTCATTTGATGAGAGCAGTATGCTAATGAAGCCAGGGTCACTGGGCCATCTCTGTGTGGGTCAGCCAACTCTGCTCTTCTGGGAGCCCAGACCTTGGCCAGGAGGCTGGGCAATGTGTGTCATTGGTCATGAGGCTGGAGCGGATAGGTCCGTGCTAGTCCATCACCAGACCCAGAAAATAGCTCAAAACACATGCCCTGTGGATAGATCATTTGTGGCTCTTTAATTTATGAGGTTAACATAACAAATTTTTGCACATTATTTTAGAAAAGATTTGTTTCTGATTAATAATAAAATGTTATTGAGGCTCCTGGGAAAATACAGAAAAAGGAAGGAAACAAGAATCACTTTTTTACCCCACTACTGACAGGGGTGACATCTGGGATTTTTCTGTTCCTGACATCCGTTTCCCTTGTCTTCTATGACACCACACTCAGGTGACGCTCCACTTCCTCCTGGACCCGCCCCTACCTTCTCCTGTTCACGTTTTTCCTTTGGTGTGGTCCTTAAATGAGAGTGTTCCTTGGCCCTCTGTCCTGCATCTTCGTTTCTCACTGTCCTGCACTCCCAGGGATGGTGTCCTTTGTCCCAGACTCCTGTCCTGATTCCAATACACAAGTGTCCCCACCACCTCCAGTTGGCTGCCTCCTACACACCTCAAATTTAATGTGTCTCGTAACTGATTTATCTTCACCAAACCTGCACCTCTGTGATCCCTGTCTGTAGGAGCCTTCACCCACCTCTTCCCCCTGCCCTCTAACTAATCCACCCTCAAATTAAACAATTCTGCGTCCTCTAGTATCTCTCAAATCTGTTGACTTCTCTTTCTCTTCCCTGCTGCTTCTGCACAACCTTTCCAGCCCCGAACCACCTTCCCATCGCCAGCCTTGCCTGCCTTTCAGTCCTTGCTCTTCAGGAGACCCAAGGTCACCTTTTAAAACAGGTAGATAGGCTCTGCCATTGTGCTTCAACCTTTGATTGTGTCCCTTTGCCAGATGGCCTCATCTGCGACTTTTCTCCTGCAGACTCTACGCTGTATTCATACTGAGCTTCATTCGCTTCTCTAATAATGCGTCGTCTTCTCTTTCGTTTATTCAGTAAGCGTTTTTATTGATTATCATCCGCCACGTCAGACACCAGGTTCTGGGAACATGCTTCCAGAGGCTGAT
>CAUYPO010057147.1:0-15460 GCA_963574435.1 Cheirogaleus major
ATTTTAGTTGGCCAATTAATTTCTTTCTATTTTTTAGTAGAGATGGGGTCTCGCTCTTGCTCAGGCTGGTTTCGAACTCCTGAGCTCAAACGATCCGCCCACCTCGGCCTCCCAGAGTGCTAGGATTACAGGCGTGAGCTAACGCGCCCGGCCTCAGATGGGTTATTTTTTATTTTCTTTCAGCACTTCAAAGATGTCATTCCACTGTTTTCCAGTTTGTGTAGTTTCTATGAGATGTCTACAGTCATTCTTACCTTTGTACCTATGTATGTAATGATTTCCCCTTCTTCTGACTGCTTTCAAGATTTTTCTTTATCACTAGTTTCCAGAATTTTGATTGTGATATTTCTCAGTATATGATTCTATATGGGGCTCATTGAGTTCCTTGGAACAGAGATCAGAGTTTCCTTCAAATTTAGACATTTTTCAACTATTATTTCTTCAAAAAATTATTTTTCTTCTTTCTGGAACTCCAATTATATGAGTAATAGACTACATGATTTTGTTTCACAGAGGCTCTATTTTTATTTTCATCTTTTTTCTCTCTTTGCTTTATTTTGGATATTTTCTATTGCTATGTCTTTTCCCTCCTATATTATTTAATCTTCTGTTAATTCATGCGGTGCATTTTTCAGACACAGTGTTATTTACTTATAGATTTTAAAAAATACACAGCTTCCAAATCTCTCATTAGGTTCATGTTTTCCTTTAAATACCTGGACATAGTTATAATAGGTGTTTTAACAACCTGATCTGTTAACCTGTTTCTATTGACAAAGTTTTCTGCTGGTTAAGGGTCACATTTTTCTGTTTGGGGGCCTATGGTAATTTTTTTATTGGATGTAGGACATTGTGAATTTCATAATATTGATTATCTGAATTTTGTAGTCTTGGTCCTTGTTCTGGAAGGCAAGTGAAGTTACTTGCAGATCAGCTTGATCTTTTGGAGGGTTGTACTTAAGCTTTGCTATTGTAGCCCCCACTGCTTTCTAGGTTCTTTATTGAATGCCCCTGATGATCAAGGAGGCCTTTCCCCTCTTGCTGGTTGGATCTCAAATATCTCCAACTCCTCTGAGAAACATTTATTTTACATCACTTTGGTCATTCTTTGCCTTGCCTTAGGGTTTTCACCCTATGAATGCACATCTCAGTGTTCAGCAAAGTTTCAAAAAGACATGAATGCAGACTTATGGAGGTTTTGTTTGTTTTTGGTTTTGTTTTTTTAATCTATGTAGCATGCTCCTCTTTGGAACTCTTCCCTGAAACTTCCAGCTGCTTTAACCTCCCTCGACCTTGATCTCTCTCCCTTCAAAGTTGTCCACCAGACAACTGCGTTATGCATGGGATTCTCTTTCCTACTCTCTGGTTCAGAATGTACCTCCAGAAAAAAAACCAGGGCAATTGTTTGTGTCTCCTCACACATGGAACACAGTCCTTCACTGACTCATCTTCCTCATGTAAAAACATATCTTGCCCTGTTTTCTAGTTGTTTTTAGCAGGTGGGTTAGTCTGGCACTGTTACTCTATCATGGCCAGAGGTGAAAGTTTTGAGGTTATTAAATGTTTAAGTAAAAGAGATTTACACTTCAAAGGACATGACGAAAAACAGTATTGTTCCTACAATGAAAATTTTATGAGAATTTTTCAACTAATAGCTGAATTTTATTCATTTCTGCTTAAGCTCTTATGAAAAATGTCAATATGAAAAAAATGACTTATTTTACTAAAATAATTTCTGAAAAATTCATTGAAATAATGAGAAAATGCATACAAAAAAGTGGTAAGTCAAATACATAATGAAACACCAAATAATATTATATATCCTATTCTGGATATGACAAACACTGATCAATTGGTAATGACTGTGTATTTCTAACAGAAAACCTTATTAGTAATTTTTAACTTTTTTAGCCAACTGAAAACATCTCAGACTTATTCAACAAAGTAACAAGATTGGTGCTACTTTAACCTGTGGTTGAACAACATTTACAATCAGTCATACGTGATCACAACTACTGTGATGATTGGGACAAAGGGCTGTATGCTCTTTACAAATAACTTTGTAGAATATAAACCATACACAACTCATTTCTTTAATTTTTTTTTAGAGAAAAGGCTGCCCTCAAAGTACCTGAAGTTGTTAACTACTTTGATGTTTTGCAATAGTGAGTTTTACTTTCAGGTTCAACTACTGTATGGAGTATTTAAAAATATATGACAACTTAGACTTTTATTTGAAGAATCTAAACATAACGAAATGATGCATCCATTACAAAGGTGTTCAAGCCTTGCAACACATAAGGTGGACAACATGGTGTTTTAACATATGTATATACTGTGAAATGATTATTCTCTTCCTGTTAGTAAATTATTGTTTTGTTATGATTGGAAATTTTTTTGTTACCATTCACTTCCAAATGTCAGGATAATTTTTCTTGATTTTCTCATTCATCTCTATCACTTTGGTTTCATTTTCCATTAATTTTTTATCTCAATTTTATCTCAGTGCTTTAATAAAATAAAGATGACAAAACAAAGTGTCTGCTGGCTGGGTGCGGTGGCTCACACCTATAACCCTGGCACTCTGGGAGGCTGAGGCGGGAGGATCGCTCAAGGTCAGGAGTTCGAAACCAGCCTGAGCAAGAACAAGACCCTGTCTTTACTAAAAATAGAAACAAATTAATTGGCCAACTAAAAATATATAGAAAAAATTAGCCGGGCATGGTGACACATGCCTGTAGTCCCAGCTACTCAGGAGGCTGAGGCAGAAGGATTGCTTGAGCCCAGGAGTTTGAGGTTGCTATGAGCAAGGCTGACGCCACGGCACTCTAGCCCAGGCAAAAGTGAGACTCTATCTCAAAAAAAAACCAAGAAAGAGTCTGCTATATACATTCACATCAAGAGTCTGTAATTTGTCACTTATTTTATTGAAATGTTCCCAATATCTTTCTAAACTGCAGTCAAAATGTTTTGAGTTTTACTATTTAAATAAAGTTTTCATATTTTGTTTGTGTTTGGGTTTCTCTTCTAGGTGTCAAAAATATATTTTAGAGTTCTTAAAGTTACTTTTCACCTTCACAGTTCACTGGCTTCTTTTAGTTCTTTGAATGTACCACCTCAGGACCTTTGCATACGCTATACTCTGTGCCTAGGAGACATTCCACCAACCCACTACTCCATTAACAAAGTATCTCCTAATCAAACTTCAGATTTCGCTGAAGGATCATTTCCTCAAGGACCCTTAGACTAGGTCAATCCTTCACCCCCTTAAATGCTCACTGTACCCTTTATTTTTCCTTCATAGCATGTCTATTCATAATCATATATTTCTGTGACTAGTAGATTGTCCATCTCTCTCCTATTAGACTGTAAATTCCATGAAAGAGGGACAGTGTCTCCTCAGCACTAGCATAGCATCTGGAACAAAGATAGCACCTAATTACACAATCTATGACCTAATATAGTTTATAATCTAACCTTGAACAACAAGAAGACACAATTTTACAATTTGGGGCATCATTGCAGATGGAACAAGTTATTTTGTGTGTGTGTGTAAGGAAGTCTTCCTGGAAGTCTTGAAACCTGAGTGGACAGGGTTAGTTATTCCACTAGCTCCAAAAATGAGCCAAAGGCTGTAACTCAGTATCCTGGCTGTCTGGGAACTGTTGTGACCATATTCTCAGCATAATTCTTTCTCGCAGAACTCTACTTCATTTTTTAAAAAAATTCTTTTGCCTTCTGTAGACTTACTTTTTCAAAAAAATGTAGTAAGATTCTTTGGTGGTTCATAAGCGTGATGATTGGATTTTCATGCTAATGTGTGAGATGTACCTCCCTGAAATCTCATTACTCAGCACATTAGCCATCTGATGTGGAAAAAAATGTAATAAAACAAAGACATTACTTCCTTTTGCATAAGTCCTATAGTTGTACACATGAGGTTTCAAAAGTATTTCCAATTTCTACCTTATAATGCCTTCACAAGTTTTAAAAGATTTTTCCTGGAATACAGTCCAGCTTAGGCAAAATACTGTTACCAGCAAGGAGGTACACTCTATTGTACTGAGTTGGGGATATGACTAGACAGTTCACCTTGCTTGGGATATTTCTGTTTTTATAGACTTCAGCATGGAGGTAAGGTACAGTTGTTTCAGAGTGACCACAGAAATATTATGAACTCCTAATTTCATGGAATTTTTCCCCTAAAGATTACTTAATAATGTAGTTGGATGACCATGATTCAAGGTTTTTGTTCAATGTGCACATCCTCCAACATCTTCCCAGAGGGCTTTTAAAAAGTCACCAAGGAGGGCTGAGGGTGGTGGCTCATGCCTGTAATTGTAGCACTCTAGAAGGCTGAGGCGGGAGAATTACTTGAGCTCAGGAGTTGGAGACCAGCCTGAACAAGAGTGAGGCCCTGTCTCTACTAAAAAAATAGAAAAAATTAGCCAGGTGTGGTGGTGCACACCTCCAGTTCCAGATACTGGGGAGGCCAAGGCAGGAGGAACACCTCGCTTAAGCCCAAGAGTTTGAGGTTGCTGTGAGCTATGATGACGGCACTGCGCTCTAGCCCGGTGACACAGCAAGACTGTCTCAAAAAAAAAAAAAAAAGAAAAGAAAGAAAGAAAGAAAAAAAAAAAAGTCACCAAGGAGTATTAGGATAAAGCTATCCTTAAATTGTTTGAAACCACGATGTCAGCTGAGGAAAGCAGATAATCATCAGGCTTTGGAGTTAAGGAGAGCTGACTTGAATCCAGCTCCAAATTTAATAGCTGGGCCACATGAGAATGTTAAGACCTGCCTCACACCTCACAAGTTGTAGAGAAAACTAAAAACGATTAAACATGAGGGCCCTGACACTCTGGTTTCTCTTCAGATTGTATAAACATGAGCCCTGAATAAGTGCTCGTTGATTCAGGGGTTAAATATGGTAGAAAACAAATTTTACCCATCAGCTGTTCTTAACATCAGGTAGGAACATTCCTCCTTCCTCTTTCTCTTAATCGGATGGTATTTGCCGACTGCCTCCTGCTTTTCATCTTCTCTTCCCCCCATTTTAATCTCTCCACCAAGCGCTCAGAAGCAGGGCCTACCAGAACGCACCCCAGGCCTGCGCCGGGTCCCCGGAACTCTTCGACCCTTTTTGGCAAGTGCTGGGCCTTTCGCTCGCGGCTGCGCCCGTGGCCCCGCCCACACCACCGTCACGTGACCGCGCCGCGCGCTCCGCCCCCTGTCCCCGGCTCACGTGATCGCGCCTGGGGAGAAAACGCCTGACCCCAGTCCCCGGCCTTCACCGCACAGCCTTTTCCTGTGGCTTGTCGGCCTTTCGCCCACCAGCTACCTGTGCGTCCCTCCACCCCGCCCCGGGTCCCCCCGGAGCCCTGTCCGCCATGCGGCTCCTGCCTCTGGCCCCAGGTGGGCCCCGGCGGGGCAGGCCCCGCCACCTGCCCTTCTGCAGCCCAGCGCTGCTGCTGCTGCTGCTGCTGCTGAGCGGCTGCCTGGGGGTCTCCCGGGTGGCGGCGGCCTCTCGGAGGCCCAATGTGGTGCTGCTCCTCACCGACGACCAGGACGAAGTGCTCGGCGGCATGGTAACTCCTCTATTTCTGCCCCGCCCCTCACCTCTCCTTTTGACTCCCCGGTTTCTTGCTCTCTTTTCCCGTTCCCACCCCTGCTCCCCGAATTGGCTACCTTGACCCTAGGTAGGTTTGGTTTTGCCCCATGTGGCCGGTTACGCAGGTGTAAGGGACTGCAGGACTGTTTCCTCCTCTGAATTGATACACATGCACGCACCACACGGAGCTGCTAGTCTGGACCCTACTGCTGCGGAGTTCGCGTTCACATCTCAAGAGAAACATGTGGTGGCCATTGGAGGATGGGTTGAACCAATGAGGAGCAGGTGCTGGCTAAGAGCAAGCGAACCCTGATTGATTTTCTTTTGAATTAGAGGATCAGAGGACAAGTCCAGCCCACTTTGAGGGACCTAGGCCACCTCTGCATTTATGCCTCTGTACAATATCTGTGCCTGATATCTATAAAATAAGTGCCGAAATGAGCTAATCTGATAGGCAGGCTGTTGAACTGTTGAGGGTGTGTTTTGCTTCACAAGGCTCAAGAAATTCAATCAATCTAATTGAACACCTGGCTGTTGCATTAGAGATTGTCAGTGTTTCGTTTTATGTCTAATGGGTTGTTGTGATGAGACTCCTTTCCTTCCCAGAATTAATTTTACTTTTGTATTGTAGAATTCTGGAATTTATGACCTTTAGAAACCTCACCTCGTCCCCTTCCTCACGGAGGCCCAGAAAGCAGCTTGCCCAAACAAAACACAGAAGTAGTTGAGGCAGAATCAGGACAAAAACCTGACTAGCCCCCTGATCCTAGATCCAGCATTTTTCTCATCTTTTCAAAAACAAATTGTTTATTGCTCTCTTCCTTTCAGTTCTCTTTTTGCTTTCAGCTGAATTGCTGAGACTATGAAACACTCCAGACAAGAGCTTCCTAATTTTTCCTGTGTGGTAACTCCCTAGCTCAATGTCCTTCAAACTGCTGGTCCCAACCCATGAGTGAGTTGTGAAATCAGTTTAGTTAGTAGGTACCAACGTTTTTGCTTAAATGTTTTGCAGCCCATGCTTTAGTGAAGAAAAGTGTATCTATCACACCATAATGATGTGTAAGTAAAATCAAGAAATAGGTAAGAACAGATCTCTGGGGAAAAAAGTGAAAACAGATGATACCTGGAACAAACATACTGAAATGTTAAAGATGATGTTACTACATAAAAGACTATTTCAAAGAAGGCTGAAAAATTCCACATTAAACCAAAATCCTAAGTGCTATCTGTAATCCTTTGACCCGAATTAGTCTCAGGGAATTGGAGGGCTGACCACTGTTTTGCAATTATGGCAGCAATGTGTAATCTTTTTGGGGTCAGGGAACCCCCTCTCTGCAAAAATTTTTACATACACGGTATGTAAAATGTCTGTGTGTGAGAGACAGACATGGTAAAGGTAAGCATATCCATATATATATTTCTGGGTTGTAAAGTAAAATGTCTTACTCAGGTTGTGCTCAAGAGCATGCTAATTAAGATACTTTCAGCAGGGTGTGGTGCCTCACACCTGTAATCCTAGCACTCTGGGAGGCCGAGGCGAGGCGGGCGTATGCTTTGAGCTCAGGTGTTCAAGACCAGCCTGAGCAAGAGCAAGACCCTGTCTCTACTAAAAATAGAAAGAAATTAATTGGCCAACTAAAAATATATAGAAAAAATTAGCCGGGCATGGTGGTGCATGCCTGTAGTCCCAGCTACTTGGGAGGCTGAGGCAGAAGGATCACTTGAGCCCAGGAGTTTGAGGTTGCTAGGCCGATGCCATGGCACTCTAGCCAGGGCAACAAGACTGAGACTGTCTCAAAAAAAAAAAAAAAAAAAGATACTTTCATTTTGACTCCACACTTCTCTCTGCCGTATATGCCTCATGGCCTTTTAGTTTCTACCCAGCCATGGTGATATCATAGAGTCTTGATTTAATTTCCCTCCTAGGTTTTAGTTTGGTTTTACCACCATTACAACTTCTGTGCTTATTCTCCTGCTCACAAAACTCCTTTTTTTAAAAAAAAAAAAGTCTCCTTGAAGAGTGTTTTGTCCAGAAAAAGCAACCCATCTCTATCAGTGACTAAAGTACTTAATGAAAAGGTCAAGCTTTCTTATCTTTCTTGACAACAAAATTAATTACTTAAATATAAGTTATTCAGATATTCGGAATTCAGTTTCTTCAATTCTTATAGACCCTAGCTGTAGTCTGTGTATATCTGAGGTCTCTTTCTCTTAGTATGTTAATCCTATTTGCTTTTTTAAACTGGTAGCAAAGCCCTCTTCTGTAGACAATATCCTAAAGAAAAGGAAACTAAAACTTGAAAGTGGTTAAGTAACTTGGCCAAGGTTCATATAGCTAATAAGGGGCAAAGTTTGGATGTCTTGTGATCCCAGAGCACCGTGCTTTTTATCCTATTCTAGAATACTATGATAACACAGACTTATCAGATGTTATTCCACATGCTTATACTGGCATAGTCACTTATACCACAGATCAGAGATTCTTCAGGTGACATTTAGGGATGCAAGTGGGATAATGGAACTCCTTAATTTACATATAAAACTATGCATGTAAAAATTTTTGCAGAGAGGGAGTTCTCTGATCCCCGGAAGATTATAGATTGCTGCCGTAGTTGCAAAACAGTGGTCAGCTCTCCGATTCTCTGAGACTAATTTGGGTCAAAGGATTATAGATAGCACTTAGGATTTTGGTTTAATGTGGAATTTTCAGCCTTCTTTGAAATAGTCTTTTATGTAGTAACATCATCTTTAACACTTCAGTGTGTTTATTCCACGTATCATCTGTTTTTACTTTTTTCTCCAGAGAACTGTTCTTATCTATTTCTTGATTTTACTTAAACATCATTTACACTGTTCTTCACTAAAGCATGGGTTGCTCTTTTTAAAATCATTCACTCTGGGAAAAAGTGACATGTGGTCAAAACCTCAAGGAGGTGAGAGAAGAAGCCATGATGAAATATAAGAGAAGAATAAATACATCATGACATTGCTTTGCTTAAAACAAAATAATTTCCATTGTTAAAAGTAAGCCATAGAATTATCAGAATTGTCGAAACTATTTCAGAGCAGTTATACATGGGACCAGGAAAGTAAATGACTCCTTAGGGTTTTAATGGAAGGGATTTGCTTGGGATGAGCAAAGTAACATATTTGCCCCTATTCTTCTTAAAGACTTGTGTGGCCTTGCCCTGATGAGCCCCTGTCTTTGCTTAGATCTTAAGGATCCATTTTATATTCACATTATCGTGGTCACACACATACGTTTTCAGTGCTATGTGGTTCTTCTTTTGGACTTGTTTGATTAAGCACAGATTATGGTTAGCATTTGTACTATACTATTAGCAGTATAAAGATTATGGTTGTTAATGTAAACTTCTTTTTGACTTAGACTAAAATCTAAATTCCACTCCATTCCCCACCATCCATGGCAAAACTGTCTTCCACAAAACAGGTCCCTGGTGTCAAAGTTAGGGACCACTGCTCATGGTAACTCAGGTTCTTTGTCCAACCATTGTTTCATTCAGCCCAGTGTTCTTTTCCTGAGGATAGCACTCAGTGATGTTTGAGGAGAGCATGGCTGGTGACATTGCTTCTGAAAGTTGGCAAAGACCTTCTACATTTCTAGTGTCTCCTGGCAGCCTTTTATGTATCTACTCATGAAATTAGCAAAGCTCCTCTTGAATATGTTAGAATTCTCATCCTTTTGAGCTTATGAGTTCCTTATGTTTTCTACTACCAATATAAAACAGTGGGGGAAAGTAATTTGTACATTATCAAAAATGAGGCTCTTGTTAACCTAGTTATATATTTGGATTATCGACCTTTATGGAATTATTACACAACAAAACATAATTAAAACTGCATTCAGTATGGTCTTAGAATTCAAAGGTATTTCAGAATCATCACAAATTGACTGATAATACAACTAAAAAGGGCCTCTTCAGTGGTGCTTTTTGCTGTCTGGAATCTGAATAAACATTGCTACTGTTCCTTTTATTTATATTTTAAAAATTCCTACTTTTATTCTCACTCTGGAATAAAGGTAATTGTCCTCTATACTTGTCAGGATCCTAGATTTTCAACAAAAGATGAAAAGCAAGTATATAAACATAGTAATTTCTGACTAGCCTTGTACTCGACAGGGATCTTTGCTGCTTGCCAGCTGGTACAAGTCCTTCTCCTAAGGTGGTGGTTGGTGTAGTGCAGAGGGCAGTGAGCTAGTAGTGGAAAGGTGTATGTCTGGGCTCCACCCCTGAGTATGAGTTTTGAGTCAGTCTTTGAGCTTTGGGGTCTTTTCTGGCTTTTAGAATCTTAGGTGTCATCTTATTTCGGTTTTAAAGGGAGAAAGGCTTTCACATCATTTTCCACATCCTGCTTTTAAAGATTAATTCATAGAGATAGATAGGTCCACCCTGTCTACCTCGTAAGGGTGTTGGTGATAAAAGGGCACGAAAATTTCATTACTTTGAAGTCAACATTGCTGGAATTACACCACCAGCTGTGAACTTTCCTTTCTTGTGAGCATTATGACCCCCTGCACTTTTGCACAGGATGCGGGTGACTATAACCGAACCTGTTTGGTTCCTCTCCAGAAACATACAGGACTCTCTTGGCTGTTGCCTAGTGTCAGGTAGAGCTGACCATTTGGGAACAAAAGATTGAGTAAGATGTAACAAAAGATTTAGTAAGATGTAACAAAACATGCATCCTGATCTATATGTTTTAATTTATGAGATAATTACTTACTTTTACAGACACCACTAAAGAAAACCAAGGCTCTCATTGGAGATATGGGGATGACTTTCTCCAGCGCTGTAAGTTTTGAGGCTAATTTAATTTTGTTAGACTTTAACTGTATTTGTATTCTAAGAAGAAACTCTGTTCTGGGAAATCTGGTATAATCTGTGTGGCTTTTCTTTTCCTAGTTAAGTGCCTGATCTGAAGAAGGACTTTATTTAATGTGATACAAACTCTTTTAATTGAAATATTACTTATCAGTTAAAGATTAATTGCAGGCTGAGCGCGGTGGCTCACGCCTGTAATCCTAGCACTCTGGGAGGCCGAGGTGGGTGGATCGCTCAAGGTCAGGAGTTCGAAACCAGCCTGAGCAAGAGCGAGACTTCAGCTCTACTAAAAATAGAAAGAAAATGAATCGGCCAACTAAAAATATATAGAAAAATATTAGCCGGGCATGGTGGCACATGCCTGTAGTCCCAGCTACTCAGGAGGCTGAGGCAGGAGGATCGCCTGAGCCCAGGAGTTTGAGGTTGCTGTGAGCTAGACTGATGCCAGGGCACTCTAGCCAGGGCAACAGAGTGAGACTCTGTCTCAAAAAAAAAAAAAAGATTAATTGCAGGTATCTTCTAAACCAGTCTGTCCTACAACTCAGAACTGGAGAATTTTATTTAAGACCTCACCATTTTGAGATTTGAAAATGGATTATAAGAATCAGGTAACATTTAGCTGAGCTTGGTGGCATGTGCCTATAGTCCCAACTACCTGGGAAGCTGAGATGGGAAGATCATTTGAACCCAGGAGTTTGTGTCCAGCATGGACAACATAGCAGGACTTGATCTCATTAAAAAAAAAAAAAAAAAAAATCAAATAACATTTATGCTATGTAAACTGTTCTGTGGTAAAAGCCTAATTAACCCTGATAGCCAAACCTGAAAAATAGCACCAAAAAATATACATAACATGAATATATAAAAATATAGATGCAAAGGTCCAAAATAAGATATTAATTCACATTCAAGAACCACGCACATAACCAAGTAAATGGTAGTCTAGGAATGGAGGGTGGCTTATTATTAGGAGATCCACTGAACAGTAGCATAGTGTCGTGCTTGAGAGCACAGCTCTGGAGCCAGACTGACTACTTTGAACACTGTCTCTGCTGCTTTTCTAGCAGTGGGACTCTCTGGCTCTTGTTTTCCCCACTTGTAAATGAGGGTACTAAAATCTACCTCATGGTTGTTGTGAGGTTAAATGAGTTGATACATGTAAAGTGCTTATATCAGTGCCTGACCTATAGCAAGTACTACTTGTTGTTGGTTATTATATTGTCTACCAACATATCAGTAGTTGAAAGAAGGAAAATTAAATGCTCATTCTAATAGATACTTGAAAGTCCTCTAAAATTTTAGCTTCTTTTCCTGATAATTTATTAAATTGTTAGAAGAATACATCCTATTATGAGTATTTCAAACAAATGGCACACCTTATACTTAAGGCATTGTTAGGAATGACACAAGGGCCTAATATCTCATTTAATGTTATGGACTGTTTAGTCATTGCCATAACTCTTATGGAAATAAGAGATAAGGTTATTGGAAAAATAGAAATTATTTCTACTAGTTTGGATTTTCTATCTAGGAAACATAGAATTGTTGAAAAACTTTTTAAATTAATAGAATTAAGTATGGTGGAGATGTAAAGAATTAATAACTTTCTTCTATATTGCCAGTTCGAGAAATAGAAGGTGGAGGGTAGATAAAAGATCCCATTCATAATAGCAGTAAAATATAAAGTCTCTAGGAATAACTGGTGGTAGCCAGAAATGGTTAAGACCTATGTAAATTAAGTTACAAAACTGTGTGAGTGATAAAAGTACTTGATATGTAGATATGCACATCATTTTCTGTGGGAAGACACATAAAATGTTTTTTCTAATTGGAATCCTAACAGGATATTTTTAGACTCCATTTAAGTGATTCCAAAAGTTATCTGGAATGATAAATAAGAACAATCAAGGTAATTTTTTTAAAGGAAGAAATTGCCCTATCAGAATACTAAAATGTAACATGAAGGTACAGTAAACAGTGTGGTACTGTCCATAAAATTGATCAGAAAAGAAAAAGAAGAAAGAATTAAGAGCTGTCAATGTAAAAATTGCAGAAGTCAAATATCTAATAAAATTAAGAGACAAAAGTAAAAATGAGAAGTATATTTGTAACATGACCGAGTCATTCCTTGAATCTTGCATAACAAGAGGCCAGCAACAGCCCAGGAGGAAAAGATGAGCAAAGCACATGAACAAACCATTCACATAAACACAATTGGTCAGTACACATGTGGAGAACATTCATCCTCACCAGTATTTAAAAATGCCAAACCTAATTTGAAAGGCCAAAAAAATGCTAAGTATTTAAAAGGAATAACACCTCATTTTGGCATGAGTGTATGCTTGAATGGCTTTCATGCTGGCATGAGTATGAACTAGTATTTCCTTTCTGTGAAGTGGCTTGGTGATGTATACAAATATTATTTGATTAAATGGGGGAAATCTATAGATGACGGTAGCTAATGGAAATATAATTAGAATAGAGAAAAAAGTCTGCGTCCAGTGTATAAAGTGATACAGGAAATGCCTAAAGCTATAGATCAGCCTCAGAATGAATCTCCGATTCTCAGTTACACTAGATTCAAGTAGTATTCTTTATCTTTTGTTAAGACCAGCGCTGTGCTCCTTGCATATTAAATATTATTTCTTTGGCATGAGACTGGATGAGACTAGAGTTACTGTTACATTACCCTGCAGAAAAAAACCAAGTGAAAAAGAAATCTGTGCTCTTGGTTTGTTTTATCTGCTTTCATGTCTCTACTGTGTGATTTAGATCAGCTCTGAAGTATGTCATGTGTAAAGAAAATCTATATTCCATGAGAAACTAAAAATTTGAAGTTAGCATATTGAGCAGTTTTCTTTATTCTCTTTAGACATGATGAAAAGTCCATCTTTCTTGTGTAACTTTGTCTTTTTTGTTCTCTTCTCTTTGTAGTATGTGCCAAGTGCTCTTTGCTGCCCCAGCAGAGCCAGTATCCTGACAGGGAAGTATCCACATAATCATCACGTTGTTAACAACACTTTAGAGGGAAACTGCAGTAGTCAGTCTTGGCAGAAGATCCAAGAACCAAATACTTTCCCAGCAATTCTCAGATCAATGTGTGGTTATCAAACCTTTTTTGCAGGGAAATATTTAAATGAGGTATGTCAAATGGTCTGTTCCTTTTTTTATAATAGCTTTTTAAATGTGAATTAATATAAGTCATGTTAATTGTTTCATTAGTATCAATTCATGTTAAAGGGTTTTTGGTATATGTTGTTTCTTCCAAATCTGCCCATTAAACAGGAACTAACTTACATAAACATGTTTACATGGTTTGAGTACTGAAGTTAGTCTTTCCTTCTAACAGTCCCAGGAGTATTCATTTAAAAATTATCCTAAGACTGCTGCTATCTGGTGCATCTTTTTTCCTCAGGAATTCTGCTTGTCATGTGGCTGTCATGCCATCTTTGTTTCCATTTCCCCTTTATCAGGATCAAAGTGAAGAATTTTTTCCTCTTAGAATCTTTCTTCAGATTTCTTACAGTCTTTTTTGAATTATAACAACTTAGTGCTTATATCTCATTTTCTAACCTGAAAAGTAAGAAGGCACTATAGAGAGATTAGTGATCATCGGAAAGCATACAGAGCCTGGGACACTCAGGTCATTAAAGCATATGGTCATCAAGAGGCGTTACAGAGCTGGTTGGAGGGATACTTCAAAGTCCACGCTTAAAGGAAGTAGTGTGTTTGGGAGTGTTTGGGGTTAGATCTTATAGTAAAACTTGGGATACAAGACAAAGAGAAGATGTACATTTTCTTATACACTATTTGTAGTTGCTAGAAATCTTAATATCTGATCTGAATTTTCTGTTAATTTTTCCCTCCCCCCAGTAATTAGGGGCACTTGCAACCTTGTGGATTTGAAGGAAGATGAGCCAGTTTGAAAAGAATCATGAGAAATAGAAAGTATGGATATTAGGTTATTGGGTTGAGGCTATGGGTCATAAAGAGAACTTATACTACTTTGTATGTTGGAGATCATCTAATGTATATATAAAATTAGGAGAGACTATTAAAGTTCAAAGATTAGTTTTCAGGGATTAAAGTCAACTTTAAATGGGCAGTCATAGACCTTGTCGGGATAAAGTGGGATCATCCTATGGTCTCCTTACTTATGCATCTCATCAGATAAATTAAGCTCCAGAAGTAGATTTCATCAGCAGAACAACTGATACAGATTGAGTATCCCTTATCCAAAATGCTTGGGAACAGAAATGTTTGAGATTACAGATTTTTGTGGACTTTAGAATAATTGCATTATACTTACTAGCTGAGCATTCCACATTTGAAAATACAAAATGCTCCAATGAACACTTCCTTTGAGTGGCATGTCAGCACTCAAAATATTTCAAGTTTCGGGTTTGGGATACTCAGCCTGTAATAGGACAGAGCTCGTAGTCTGAATATTTTGGCTATTATTAGTCACAAGGTTAGTTAGACTATTCAGTCTGTGCCATCAGTAGCTTAGCACTCACCCCATGAATGGGCCATGTGGGCTAGGCCACATTTTAGGCTTTGCAGGCCACGTGTCTCTGTTTTGACTATTCCACTCTGCCACTGTAGCATGAAAGCCGTCACAGACTACATAAATGAATGAGTGTGGCTGTGTTCCAATAAAACTTTCTATATAGCTTTTTCACAACGGGTTTGCTGCCAGAACACAGGTGCCGTGAAAACCACCCATAAAAGCCAAAATGGGGAAGGAAAAGACTCATATCAACATCATTGTCATCGGACACATAGATTTGGGCAAGTCCACCACTACTGGCCATCTGATCTACAAATATGGTGGGATCGACAAAAGAACCATCGAAAAATTTGAGAAGGAGGCTGCTGAAATGGGAAAGGGCTCCTTCAAGTATGCCTGGGTCTTGGATAAACTGAAAGCTGAGCGTGAGCATGGTATCACCATTGATATCTCCCTGTGGAAATTTGAGACCAGCAAATATTATGTGACTATTAT
>CAUYPO010057149.1:0-34145 GCA_963574435.1 Cheirogaleus major
AGCTACTTGGGAGGCTGAGGCAGGAGGATTGCTCGAGCCCAGGAGTTTGAGGTTGCTGTGAGCAAGGCTGACGCCACGGCACTCACTCTAGCCTGGGCAACAGAGTGAGACTCTGTCTCAAAAAAATAAATAAATAAATAAATAAATAAATAAATAAAAATAAATGGAAAGGTGTTATTAAGTCAAGAAAGATTAAGTCAAGAAAAGTGTGTCTGGAGGATATTCAATGTTTATCAACATTGCAAATGGATTTTTTTTAATTTTTGATTTTTAACACATAAAAAATATAAATAAGTACAATAAAATACAAAAAAACTCAATAGTGAGAAAGTCCAATTTAAAAACCGAGCAGAAACTTTTTAACAGACACTTCATCAAAGAGGATATACAAAAAGTAAATAAGTATATATAAAGATGTTCAACATCTTTAGCCATTGGGAAATGCAAATTAAAACCATAATGATATACACTACTACATACCTGTTACAATGACCAATGTAAAAAGTACTGACAATACCAAGTACTAACAAAAAGGTGGAGCAATTGGAACTCATAAATTGCCGGGTGAAATGAAAAATGGTTCAACGCTTTGGACAATTTGGCAGATTCTTTAAAAGTTAAACATATACTTACTATATGACTCAGCAATCCAATATTTTACTCCAGAGGAATGAAAACGTGTGTTCACACAAAAACCTGTGTATGGTTCTTTAAAGTAGCTCTACTCCTAAATGCCAAAATCGGAAATAACACAAATGTCTTTCAACAGGTGAAATGGATAAATAACCTGTGGTATGTTTATACCATGGACTCAGCAATAAAAAAGAAAGAACTATTAATACATGAAAAATCTTGGATGAATCTCCAGGTAATTGTGCTGAGTGAAAACATAAATCCAATCCCAAAAGTTCACATACTGTATGATTCCATTTATATCACATTCTTGAAATGACAAAATTCCTGACACGTAGAACAGATTAATAGTTGCCAGGAGTTTAGGAATGGGTATGAGGGAGGAAGGATGGTGGAGATGGCTATAAAAGGACAGACAACTTAAGGATAACAACTTGTGATGGTGGAGCTATTTTGTACTTGATTTTGATACTGTACTACAGTTCTGCAGGACATTATTGGGGGAAACTAGGGAAAGGGTACACAGGATTTCTCTGTATTATTCTTCGAATTGCATATAAATTAATCATCTCAAAAGGGAAAGGTTATCTAGCATATCACCCCACTTATATGACATTCTTGAAAAGACAAAACTATAGTGATACAGAATAGACCTGTGGCTGCCTGAGGTTATAGGTGGGGAAGGATATGACTATAAAAGGGGTAGCACACAGGAGTTTGTTGGGGTGATGAAACTATTATCTCCTATAGTTACACCAATCTATACATGTGTTAACATTTATCAACCTACACAATAGCAAAATCAATTTTACTATATGTTAATTTAAAAGATAAAAATTTTAAAAGTGAAAGGAAAAAACATGGTGAGCTATGGGTAGCTGAAGAACTTTGTCTCTTGGCCTAAAGAGAATTGAAAGTCCAACTGAGAAAATTACTTCAGGAAAATCATTTGAGAGACAGGCAGGTTCCCTAAGAGATTTCATTCCCAAATTACATTTTGGCATGGTATCTCCAGCTCACTGAGGAATGCAATAGGAAATAACTGCAGGAAACCAGGGACTACATTTATTACCAGGCTGGGGTTGAAGACAATTCCACTATCCACATGAAGACTTAGCAAAGAAATGCCTTGCAGAGCAACTCCAGGAAAGCCGGACTTCCCCTGAGGGCTGGGTGTGCTCTCTCCTGGTAAGTGAGGTGAGCCAAGGTACTGGTTATGTTTCTCTTTGACTGTCAGAAGGCTCAAGGAGAAATTGACAGCTCAGTATTAATTAAAATATCTGTTACACCCTAAGTCCTCCATGTGTCCACATTCTAACTTGGCCTTGATCTGCTGTCTGTCATCTTCCCTGATCCTAATCCTTATTTACAAATAATTTCCTATTTTACGGCAAAGATTCCTACATATCACATCTACAGTAAAATAGATGAATAAACAGACAGATAACATACATACCTGGGGTTTGGCCATTTCCTGCTCTTCTTGAGAAAAAGCAGAGATTCGTGAAGGCTGAGCTGGAACAAGTGGAGAAGAGTATATGAGGGCATATGAGGAGACCGCCTCGGGCTTTCAATGCGCAAAATTATCTACCTAGAAATCCCCTCACACCAGCTGGCCAAGAGGCCACTCTGTGGAAGAGTTTGAATAACCATGTGGTTTTAACAACAACCTGTTTATTCTTGACTCTTTTCTTCATGTGAATGCTGAACACAAAAGGTTTTATATACAAATTATGTACTGACCCAGAAATTATATTTCTAGATATTTTCCTTAATAAAATAACCTATTATAATGTATCATAATTTCTCTGTAAGTAACTTCACCTCAGCATTGACTTTAATAATGCCAAATTTAAACGATCCCATATGACCCATAATAAAGGATTAATAATAAGGAAATATAAGGGATGAAATGCTAAACAGCTGTTTAAAATGTTATATAGAACTGTACACTTATTATCTATGTACTTTGTGGCACATTTATCTCAATTTAAAGTTTAAAAACGGTATAGAAAAAATTTAACCTGAATTACATTAAACTTCTAAATGAAAACAAAGTAGGTTATAAAACTTCAGGAACCCATTTTAAAACTGTATGTTAAATGTTTAAAAGGCATACTCCTACACACAATAAAAATGTCTAAGAATGGGCATTTAAATGGGGGGAGTAAAATTAGTTCCTTAAACCCAAAATATGTTTTCAGGAAACGTGGAAAACGCTTTCTGCATAACATTATATCTCCCTCTGCTAGAAGTGCCAGTTTTGAGTTTCTCACTATTTTTATTTTCTTTCGAAATGATCATTTTTATAAATAGCCTCTTATATGTCAAAAAAAAAATGTCTAAGAATGGGCATTTAAATGGGGGGAGTAAAATTAGTTCCTTTTTATTTTCTTTTCCTCTATTTCCCAATTAATCTATAATTCAAATGTTATTTATTAAACGCCAAAAAACTTAATTCTAAAACTATTATCTCAGTGATGTTTTACCCCCAACCCCGTCAGACCCCAGCAGCGCCAGGCCCCGCCCACCCTTCCCAGGCCCCAAACTCTGGGCGAGGCCCGTGGTCAGGTGAGTCCTCGCAGGTGTCTCTTCCTGCTCACCTCACTGGGGCCGTCTTGCCCAAGAGCCAGAAAGAGGCCTTCAGGTGCAGGTTCCCTTCAGCTGGAGCATTCACAACAGGCCCCTATCTCAGGGCTTGGGCAAGAGAAGAGGGCAGAGGGAGGAGCGGGGCACTCTAAAGCAGGGCCTGAGAGGGATGCGCATGAACCCTTAGCGCAGGTCACTGTGCTGGAAAATGTGTAAAAGTCAAAGTTTAATAAGCCCCATTCAATCCTGACTAGCCCCGTAACTTTGGCCACCATTGAGCCCCCAGACCCTCATTCACTGACCTCTCGGTCCCCATCACTCACCCCCTCAAACCCCCCTTCACTCATCCCCTAGAATTCCCCATCACTCAGCCCACGACCCCTAGCACTCGCCCCCTCAACCTCACTCTCTCGACATCAGATTTTCTGCTCGCTGATAAGAAGACCGTTACAAGAACTGGTCCCGACAAGACTTCCGCTTCGGGACCGACTCTCTGGCACAGCAGCCCAAAGGTCTGCAGCGGCCGGTTCTGCGCACGCTCAGTGTTGCCTTTGACACCGCGTCCGCCAATAGTCAACATGGGGCCGCGAAGGCGACCAGGCCGCGACGCAGGCGCAGAAGGAAGGTAGCCTTGCCGGTGACGTCACAGCCCTCAGGCTGGATGGCCGCGCCCGCCGCTGCGGAGACTGGCTTTCCTAAGACTTCAGACACCAATTTTCTTATGGCGGGGCGGAGAGGGGAAGTGCCTAATTAAAGATTCTAGCAGGCAGCAATTTCGTGTCTTGAACTTGGAGGGCAGCAACAGAGTCGCAGGTGTAATTTACAGCTGCGTGGCAGAGTCTCTCTGCGAGCACAAAGACTAGGAGGTAGGGAAAAGCCACTGGCTCCATCCAGTGGCTAAGGCTGGGAGTTTACATCGTAACGTTTGAAGGATGAGGATGGTAGGTTGGTATGCAGACAGGCAAGCTGAAGAATAAACGAACGCCGGTATGGGACACACAGGCACACGCCCCATGGGTGAAATAGGTGTATTAAGTAGTGGCCAACAGGTTGCTTTCTCTGGGTGGTCAGAAACAGTGTCAGTGTGTTGGGAGTGTAGGAGGTGTGGGCGGGGTGGGGGGGCAAGTGCTATAAGGCCTCCTCAACCAGGGATGGGGCTCATATTTCATTATGGACATAATGGGAAGCCATAAGAGGGATCAGATTTTTAAAAGATCAGTGTGAATAAATCGAGCATTATAAACGTTAAAAACACACGTATGTTTGACTTCTTTGTTTATTGCCTATCTTGCCTCGCTAGAATATGACCTCCACGGGGATTTGCTTAAGCACCTCTTGTATGCCAGGTAGTGTTCTAGATTGGGAAGATAGCTGGGAAGAAAACAGACACAAACAAACAAATATGATGGAGACCACCTGAGTTCAAACTCTCACCTACCAGCTGTGTGACCTAGGGTACAACTCTTAACTTCTCTGTGCTAAGTTTCCTCACTATAAAAGTGGGATAATGACAGGTGCCTACCTCGTAAGGGTTGTGGTAACAAATAAGTCGATAATTTTAAAGGGTTTAGAACAATGCGTGGCACATAAACATTTGTTTATTATTAAATAAAATTTGATATGTATATGTATAAAACTTTCTTAAATAAGGAAAAAAATAAAAAGATGACTCAGGCTGCTTTGTGGAGAACAGACTGCAGAGGGCAAGGGTGGGAATAGGAAGATCAGTGGGGACACTCCTGCCAAGGCACAGCACAGCAAGTGATATAACTCAATTATCTCCTGTGTGCCAGACACTGTGTGAAGCACATGACATGACCTGCCTCAGATAGTCACTACAACAGTCTTATGACCCCCACCTGTCAAATAAGGAAACTGAATTCCAGAGAGATTAAGTAATTTGCCCAAGGTCACACAAGTTCCCAAGATCAGATCCATAACTTCTACTCAATAGACTTATGTTTATTCAATATCCTACAGAACTTCCAGAAGGCATCTAAGGAGCCCATTAAAACTAGCCAAGGAATAGAGCTCACTGGCAGACAAGGAAAAGAGAGAAAGCTGCAACAACATGGATGGAACTGGAGAACATTATGTTAAAGGAAATAAGCCAAGCAGAGAAAGAAAAATCTCATATGTTCTCACTTATATGTGGGAGCTAAATATTAAACAGTTGATCTCATGGAGACAAAGAGTAGAATTATGGTTAGCAGAGGCTAACCATATTGTTAATGGATGCAAAATATAGTTAAATAACTAGATAGAATGAACAATATGTGATAGCACAACAAACTCACTATAACCAACAATAAGTTAGGGTATACTTTATAATACCTAAAAGAGTAGAATTGGATTGTTCCTAACATAAAGACATGTTAGATGCCTAAGGTGATGGATACTTCAATTACCCTGATTTGATTAATTCACATTGTTTGCCTGTATCAAAACATTACATGTACTGTATAAATATGTACAACTATTATGCATCCCTAATAAATAAAAATGAAAATTAATTAATTAATTTTTAAAAATAAAATGAAAAATATACAAAAGCAAACTAAAAACCCCAAAACAAACAAAACAAAACAAAAACACTAGAATGTGACAAAGGAACTGAATTTAATTTCTTGCATAAATTTGTATGTTATCAAAACCTGGTTAAAGAAGTAAATAGTTTATTGCGCAGGTCACATTTAAGCAATGCTATGAATATCTGGCTTAACTTCTGCCCTTGCACAGAAGTTAATAAAATAATAATGATGATTACTTATTTAATACCCACTGTGGGCCAAATATTGAAGTTGGTTGCTTTATAATCATTATCCTCTCCAAACATATGATATTTTATCTGTTTTAAGCTAAGTACAACAAGCATGTCACCACAGCAAAAACTCTCCTGCAGTAACTGTAAGGAATGTGAAACAGGGTTTGAATGGGAAACTATCTTTACTCTTTCCAGGTTATTTTTAATATGAGGATTAGATTTGTATATTTTAAGAATGCCCTCCCTACTGTTACCAGTTTTTTGATATGGCAATATTCATGAGGTTTAAGATTCAAAATAAAATTATGAGCACTCTGTAACTTTCCTGAATATGAACAACCAAACTCACAACCTGTTAATAATAGCTAATGGTTTCAAACTATGGTATAATCAAGTTACAAATTAAAAATTTTATATACCTTCCTTTCTAGCCATCATTTCTTCTCTTTCAAGGAATAGCATAGACAGTTAACTTTCTATACTAGTTTCTGGACAGGGGTAGCCTCCAAAGAAAGCCATAAAAGGTTGTCAACTTTCTACGTGGAAAATGTGCAGAGCATTAGAGAAATAAGACAAGGCAGTGGAGGAGTCCTTTCCCTCCATTTTATAGAAGACAATCATTAGGATTGTGTAAGAGGTTGCAATCTTGAAGTTGTGCTCCTTAGTGAGAGTGTATACTCTGTAGGAAATGTAAAGAGCTCTGATGACCATGCCTGACCACTGGTTAGAGTTGCTTCTTTAAGATGCTAACACACCTGTCAGGCTTAGAGATGGTTCTTGGATTCATTATCTGTAGGAAAGGGAAGTGTGTCTTCTTTGTGGGTATTGACCCTGTAACATGCACTTACTTCCTCCAGTGATCACAATGGGCTTGCCAGCACTAAGTATTTGTGGCCTGTCTAAAAGGTTTAATTGTGATAAATTGAGCTAATAGATGCTTAACTGAATGATGCAGCTACAGATTGAATTGTATTGATGTGATGGTCCTGCTTTTCCACATCTCTCCACTTCTTACTTTGTATGCTGAATATACCCACAGACCCAGTACCTATCATTTTTGGTTAGTCACTGGATTTTCTTCTAAAGCTTGGATTGCCATGTATTTCATGGCAAAGAACATTTAGAGAAAGATCATCTAAAATGCATAGTAAATATCTAGTGACCCATGCCTTATCATAGAAGCTATCATCAATTGATTATAGTACCCTCTGTGGCTGAACCTAGACTTAGCCTCAGAATCCTTTTCAGCTCTTTGCTTCAGACACCCACTATCAATGGAAGACAATTAGCAGGTGAGATAAAAACTTGTTGGTTCTTTGCAACAACGTCATGTTTTGCATTCTTAGGAGAATCAGGTGTAATTGCACAAGAAGGCTTACATTCTTCTAAGGTTGTGAGAAGAAACAAGTTTCTTATTAAATGTGTGTATGTGTATGTTTGTTCATGTGTGCATCTATTAACAGTCATTTGAGGAAGAGAGGGAGGGACATTGGTTTATTAGGTATAGGCAAACAAAAATAACTGTATAGAGTTTTCATAATCTATAATAAATTCAATTAGTAAATTGTAGAAAGTAATGCATTTTTAATATTTTTCTATTATCCACATTTATCATAAGTAACATTGGATAGATCAGTAGGGTGACTAGAGTTAACATTAATTAATTGTACATTTCAAAATAGCTAGAAGAGAATAATTTGAATGTTTCTACCATAAAGAAAAGATAGATATTTAAGGTGATAGATGTCCCAATTACCTTGATTTGATTATATGAATGTATAAATTATCACATGTGCCATGAAAATACATATAGCTATTATGTATCAATAGAAAAATGAATAAATTAATTAAAATCTCTCTCTCACACAGACACACACAAACACATTTTCCTTCTCTATAAAAAAATTAGGCTGGCAGTACCTGCACAGGTTTATGGTCAGGAGCTATAACATTTTTATGGGATTTAAACATGGGGAATGGTTCACACTGATTTGAATATCACACAAAACCTAGGTAATACTTTGTACTTCTCATCATTCTAGGAGAAAAGAAAATGTGGATTAAGAGGAAAGTCTTCATACCACTGTTCTCCATAATGATGTAGAAGTTCTTCCTCCTTTGATTTTGTTTCATCCAAGAGTGGAGTAGAAAGTTATCTCATGTCTTCCGGTCATTTCAGTTTTCTCAGTGTTTTAAAAATGTGTTTCTGCACAGTCCTAGGTAAATCGAGCATCTTATTTCTGGCAAGGGTTTTCTAAGTTCCCATTAGATTTATTTACCAATTGCTCAGTTTTCAAGCAGTTTCTCTACACTCACAGTCTGGAGTTGCAGTTAATTCAACCAAGCTCCATTAGATAAAAAATGAAAAGGACAATTTTGGTTTTTTTTTTTTCCCTTTATGTGAAGGTAATTTTCTTGCTTTGGGAACAGCCTTATTGTATTATTTTAATGTTTCTTTTTAAAAAGATTGCAGCAGTTCCAATAGCTTCCATTTTCCTCTTAAAATACGTTGTAAATCGAATTGACAGTGGTGAAATAAGTCATCTCTGTGATAAAGATGTTTCTTTTGAATCATCTGCTTTCTCTTTCACCATTCAAATTTTATCATGTTTAAACAAAAGATAATTTTTCCCTAATGTTTAATAGGCAGATGTGTGAATTTCAATAGTTTTTGATAATTATTTGGGAAGAACAGGTTGTCCTGGAAAAATATTAGCCAATATCTTGTATTGGAAAGTGATTTTCCATCTGACCAGTTGTCATACTCTATTGATGGAAATTATAGCCATTTTGAAAAATGTTTTCTGTTGGTTTGCTTCCTAGACATTTTTGATTGAGTTTATTGTGATTCCATATGAACTCTTAAATGGCAAAAGTACTAGCAGGGAAGTTTATGACTGAGAGGCAACCATTAATATATCCTTGTCAGACTCTGAAAGGAAGTTTTTTAGAAAGTCGGTCTGAAAGTTACCACACACTCAAAAATGTCTTCCCGGCCAGTTTAAATATGCTCAGAAACAAATTTGAGATTCCTCCTTACTCTACAATGTCTGGAAAGCTGACAGTGGCATTAGTTTCAAATAGAAAAAGAAAGAATGTGTGTTCAGGAAACCAAATCAGCTCTTGTACTTGCTCCTTGGATATGTCAGAGAATTTAGAAGATGCAAAGCTAGAGGTTGGGAGGAGGACATGTTGGGTGAAAGAAATGGAACCACAAGAGTTTTAATACATCTCTGATTGTGGAAAAATATGGAGCCATTCACAGACCCTGCCACAGGGGCTAAAAATTAGCATTTGTGTCAGACAAATCAGGGGTGTCTCTTTTTTTATGATGAAATATTTGTATGTGATTTTTCTCTGCCTTTCTAGTGTTTTTTTATCTAACTATATGAAGAAAGTTTGCAGCAAGATGCTTTCTCCACGTTCATCTTTATTTCCCCCTTTTACTCCTCCTAAAATAAATTTGCTTAGGTTGGAAAATAAAGTTAGTGCCTTCATGGCACTGACAACGTCCTGGCTGCTAACATATCCACTTAGAAAGCATTGTGTGGAATATTCAGGAAAAAATGGCATTTATTCTAAATAAAATCAAGTAGAATTTTATAACACTTTGGTGATAAATATACTTCAGTGCTTGTTTTCACCTTGGAATTACATTTTATACAGATATCCTAATGTTAGTGCATAAGCAAAAAAAAAAGCTCACATCAACAAACTTCCTCATTAAAAATCCTTTTTAGTTTCAAGACTGTCATGCTCTGAATGTCACTTTCACCCAAGCATGAGCTAAGCTACAGAAGATTCATGTCTTCTGCCTCACCTGATTCTGGGTCATACAGTCATTGAATGGATGAATTAAGTGAACTAGTCACTTATATTTTAAAAATTTTTGTCCTAGAAAAATAGGTAGAATTTCCATTAGTTAAAGAACATAAGATGTTCCATGATTTCTTTTTAAATATATAATTAAATAATGATACTGCAATATATATTACATGTATAATTAGGTGACATGGATTTTTTGGATGATTATTAATGTGATAGAGACTATGCTATTAAACAATTGTACACATTTCTTGACCTATGTACTACAATTTATATCCGACCTCTCAGTTCTTGGAAAGTTGTATCTACTGTTGTCCTATCTCAGCTATCTGCAATGAGCTCTTAGCTACATGCAAGCAGCTCAAAACTGCTTACAGAGCTAAGAGGCCCTTGGTGATCAGTAACTCTAACAGATAATAGGGTTTCCTCTTCCTTTTACATAATTTAGCCACATTATCAAACAGTAGAATAGATGGATATGGTCCAATCCATATAAATATATAAAAAAGTAACATTTGACATATCAATGATAATTCAGAATAAGGAAAGTAGGTCATATTTGAGATAGAGTGATTTCAGAGGTCATACTAATTTGTCATATAGGATATAAAATTGTTTAATGATAATGATGTAAATAACATAAATTTAAGTGATAGAATATTAGAGTAATTATTCCTAAAGAGTCACATCTCCCTGTTCATAGCTTATGCAGTTCACGTCCATGTTGACTTTAAACTTCACCCTGTGACTTGCTTTGACCAATCAGACATTAACCAATGTGACATAAGCAGAGGCTCAAACAGGACTACTGGTGCATTGAGACTAGCTCTGTTGCACCACTAACAGCATGTGAAGAAGCCTGGGCTAAACTGCTGGAGACACATGACACAGCTGACAACCACCATCACCTCAACACAAGAAGGTCTGGTCATTTTGGACCATCCAGCTTCAGTTGAGCTGCCAGTGGAGGACAGCCACATGAATAAAACAAGGCAAGACCAGCAGAAGAACCACCAGCTGAACCCAGCCCACATTGCTATTCATACATTAAAATACAGTAACTAAACCACTAAGTTTGGGGATTATTGGTCACATGACAATAGATTACTAATAGAATATGTAAACATATATTTTTTAAAGTTTTCTTTCTTTTTAAAAGAATCTCACATAACAATAAATGTAAGAGTATGTGGGGCAGGGCTGTCACAGGGGATTGATGATCTCATCAAGGGACTTTCTATCTTTAATGTCTTAGTTAGCTCTTAATGATAATAAGATGATCACTCTACCTTCAGGCATCATATCCCTTATGATGCCTGAGCAATGCTCAGAGCAGATGAAGGAAAAATGGCTTTACCTACTGCTCCTGTTCTATTCATTAGGAAAGTAGAACTTTCTCAGACATCTCTACCAGACTTCTGTTATGTTTCATTGGACAAGAATGTGTCATCTGGCCACTTTTAACTACTAGGGTGGCTGGGGAAGTGAATGTTAGCTTTTTCAGCCCCTTAGTAAATGCAGGCAAATAGCTTTGGGAATGGCTTCTGTGTTATTCAGCCAACAGTGTCAGATATATTTCCTTTCTCCTAACATAGCTTTTATTTTCTCATTATTCCACAAAAACTCTAAAAAAGAAACTGGAAAAACCTGCATTTGTATATATTTGTTAGTTACATAATACCCCTTTGAGCCTCAATTTCCTTGTCTATAAAAATATGAAACACTGCATACTTCAAAATGTGTTTTGAATATCAAATTATAATATGAATAATATATAAATACATTATATTAATTAAGGTAGATCTTTAGGTAAAATTTTTGTTTGCCAATTTTTTGAAACATAAGGCAGCATGGTTTTGGATGATCAAACAGGTACATATTGACTTTCCTTTCATCTTGTCTACCTAGTTAATGAGTCAAAATGTCACTGATAAACAAATTTGACTCTAGATCCTGAATCTGTCTAACTTTCTGTAAAAATAGTTTCAAGATGGAAGAAGTGAAGAGTGTCTGTTTTCTTCCATTTGGTAAGTAATTTAGGAGTTTGAAATATGGCAAACAAGAGTTATGTTTATGGAAAATTTTGAATACTAAATTATAAGAAAAGTACTTGGAACATGATAGAATCAGAAACCCCCCTGATAAATGTCCTTTCAACACTGCCCATACTTTGGCCAGTTGATATTATTGGGCATCTTTGGCATTAGAGATGACATATCACCAATAAAATCTCTAAGAATTCATAAGCCAAGTAGCCTCTATGTTAATTTACATCACCCCAGCATCTTAGGAATTGTGACTATGAAGGGTAAAGGTATATTAGTCAGGCTTTGCTATAGTAACAAATAAACCAAGAAATCTCAGTGCCTTAACACGATACTTTTTTTATTCTTGCTTATGCAGAGCACTATGTAGATCCAGTGATTTTTCCAAGACAGATCTCTTTTGTTCTATGACTCAGGGATCTGGGCAACTTCCATCCTGTGGCAGAACCATGCACATATGGTCACAAATAAATAGGTGATCAATGATGCAGGAGGTATATCAGCTTTAATGGTCTTGGCCTAGAAGGGACACACCATTTTTTATCTTGATGTCTTGTTCAGAATTGTCACATAACCCAACATACCTACAAAAGGGGCTGGAAAATATAGGGAAATATAGATATTTAGTGAGTAGTAATTATCTTTCCCACAGAGGAAACTGATTTCTTCATAGTTATAACCTTGAGCTTTAAATTAAGTGAGTGAGGTAATATTTATACAATACCTAGTGTACTACCTGGCTCCATGAGGGCTAAGTCCATATCTCTTTTGTTTACTTTATATGCCCAGCACTGTACAGAGTGTTTGGCAAAAAGGACAGACTATAAAATGAATGAATGATGGCAGAATGAGTGCATGACTGAATAAATGAATAAAAAGATGAGTGCTAACTCTCTTTCACCCATATTTTATTATATTTAAGTATAAATAAAACTTACATATTTGTGTCTTTGTAGATTATCAAAATGTATATAGTCAATAAATATTTGTTGATGATGAGGTTGATAATAGACAAGGCTAATGGTTTACGATCTAATCACAATTGTACTGAATGATTTTCCTTTTCTTTTACAATAGGGGTTAAATTTTTTAATAGAATGAACTGTATCCTCTTCTGGCAGTTTGATTTGTATATTTTAGAAGTAGAATCTTAAAAAACCTTGTTCAACTTTAAAATACCAGGACAAATGTTCACCATGTGCTGCATGAAGCTTAAGTCATTTAATATAACTGCACCTCCATTTTACGTTGCTTTTTTCATAAACAACATAAATTTGCTGAGCTAGCCCTTAGAGAACTATGATTTGTTGACATGAATTCAACATGATCCCAACCTGCACAGTAAGAATGTTTTGATTTCATTGCCAACTTTGATTCCTTGGCCAAGTTTTGTGGAACATACTTTTTGGCTTGGCAGTCTCCTGCATATTAGCTATCCCATTCCTTCTAATTTCCAGAGAGAGACATTAATTATTTTTCTTTGCACTCCTGGGAGTTAAACACATGAAATTACTAGACAACAGCAGATTTTTTCCCTGAGACATTTTAAACTGGGATAATATTGAGGATTTCTGAAAGTTGGAGACTGGGTCTAAGTTCACACTCAGCTGGTGTATATTAGAAGTTTGTTGTTTCACTCAATCGCAGCAAACATAAGTAGATTTAAGTGCTAAAGTTGTCCATGAAGACATGAAAGTCGCTTTTCCATTTTTATTCACAAGAAGTGCTTCCTTGATGAAATCTCTAGGTGGATGTGGAAATCTGTATTTTTGGCCTTGGGAAGAAAAAGATTTGAAACACTGAGAACATGAACTGGAGAAAATATTAGGATATAAGCACATGGTAACGATACCACAAAGTCTGCCTGTTCAACTGGCAAGTGAAGAAATGACATGGGTTGTATAAACAGGGAGCTCTCAATTTTGCCACAAAATTGTGTTGCAAAATTTGGGACTTCTTTGTTGATTTTTAAATATATATATACATATATATATAATTCACCTATTTATTAAGTAACTATTGATTAAGCTGTATGAAAAATTTAAGACAAAGCCAACAAAAACAACCCAACCTTTAGGGAGAGTTTAAGGAACTTGCCCACAGTCACACAGCTCCTAAATGACATCTGGGATTTGAACCTGGGCAGTCTGACTCTGTAGCCCATGATCTTCACTACTAAGTTGTGGTGACTTTTTTTTAAAAGTTAATTAAGTTTATTTTTACAGTAATTTTGGGTTTACAGAAAAATTGAAGGAAAGTATAGAGAATTCCAATATACCCCCTTACTGCCCTCCCCCAATCCTGTTTGTTGATTTTTCATGCAGAAAACAATGAAAAATGAATAAAATATTAGTATAACTAAAAGATACCCCCCTCCTTTCTCTGTACTGGCAGTACAATAGAGGTAACTCAAAATTTTTCTTAGTATTAAGTTGTTCATTCATTCTTTCAACAGATACTTAACAGAACCTCTTCCATGTGTTAGGCAGCTCAAACAGAGTTATGAATAAACGGACCTGGTCCCTGCCCTTACAGAGTTTATGGCTGAATGTGAGTCCTGGCATAAATAAAATAAAAAATGAATATATATCATTACAAAAGGAGAGACTATAAAAGACAATGTGGTATACAATTTTAAAATCCAAGTTCTGTGTGAGACAGTAATATTTAAGTGACACCTGGAGGATAAATGAAAGTTAACCTTGCAACGAAAAGAGGAAAGAGTATTTCAGGGAAGAAGATCAACATATACAAAGTTACTGAGGAGGCTAAGAATTTGAAGGTTTCAAAATATAAAGAGCTCAAATGGTAAAGGAAATGAAAATGGCTGGCCTGAGAGATAGGAGAAAAGCCAGGAAAATTCGTTGTCACAAAAGTCAAGAGAACTATGGTCACATAAGGTCAAGTAAATTTAAGATTAAATTTTAAAATAAGTCCATTGATTGGAGGATGTTTGTGACCTTTTATTTTTTGATATCAGCGTTAACACAAGGGTTGTTTTAAAATGGTTTTGAAAAAAATTTCAAGTGCATGTTTACTTATCAAGAGCGATGTCCTCAAGATTCTGAGTAAAAAAGTGCCTTTTAAGTGGATCCACTAATTAATGGAAGGTGAGAAAGTCATCATTTTTGTGCATAGATAATACTTGCATGCACAAAGGAAGAGAGCAGGAACAGTAGCTAGAAAAAGAGGTGGCACTCAGGGTTTTTCTTTTTCTTTCTCTCTTTTTTTTTCTTTTTAAGTTGAGACCAATTAAAGCAAGCTAAAATGTTGATTTCAGAGAAGTAGTAGAGAGGGAGAGGCTGAAAATGCAAGTGGAAAGAGATAACTGAGGTGGCAGAAATGTTAGAGTCTGGGCATCCTTAGAGAGATTGGTTTTGCTAGAAGGAGCCTCACTTACTCCAAGGTTATTAGAAGGAAAAAGGAAAATATGAGTAAATATTTACATTAGTTTATAGATTTGATAGCAGTATAAATCATATATTTTTTAGGAAGTATGAAGCAAGCAATTAGTATGGAGCTAAGAAAAGGTAGAAAGTAGGGAAGAAGAAAGTTCAGGTATTTAAAAGCAATAAAATGTAGTTGTGGAGAATGGGAAAGTGAACTTATTAGAGAAATGATATTAAGAATGCCAAGCAGAGGTGAGTTACCATTTGAACGATGACCAAGAATTTATTGTGAAATCAATAAATTAGACTCGAAATTAAATGGGCCTACAAGTGAAATGAAAGTAGTTTACATAAAATTTCTCTCTCAAATTTCTTGATAGAACTGGTCCAATGTTTCTACAATTATCAAGGGTCTAGATCCCTTCTGTTTTGACATTCTATTTTCTCCATCATTTGACTTCCATTTCATGGCAAAGATGGTGTTCTATTTCAATCAACAGGAAGGGAAAAGGGACAAAAAGAGTACATCCATCCCCCCATTAAATTTGTTGTTAGAGAGTGGGATGATTGAATTAATGACTTTGGAAACTGAGAAGTTTGGGATGTCGAAAGTCCAGGATCTTAGTGTGAGAATGGGATGGCTGAGGTGACAGGAGAAAGAAAAATTATTGGAAATGAGGAAGTCAAGGGTGGAAAAAGTATAGAGAATTTCAATACACCCCCTCACTGCCCTAACCCTATTATTTGACAGGCCATTCCCATAGACTATGATAATCACACTCATGGCAGAATTGGGGAAATAAAGAGAGAGACCTGTGTTATTTTTGATGACTTTTAAAATTTAGAGCATCCAAATCTAGTTCTGGTTACCCTCTCAAATATGACCTTTATTTTACTTTAATCCTTTATTTAAATTATAAATTAAAGTATACACATAGTATACAACATTCTAAAAACATAGTTATAAATTTAAAAGCCAAAATGTCTTCCTCTCCTGACCTTTCCATTCCTGGTGCCACACGTTAGAGACAATTGTTTTTAAATCTTTCCGGTGTCTCCTTGGTAGTTAATCCAATGATTTAAAATAGTGTATTAATTTCTGTGTTTATTTATCACATTTATATAGTATCTGTTGACTTCCTGATCCAAAAAAAATCAAGATTTAGTAGAGTTATAATAATTTTATCTTCCTTTACCCCCCTACTTCCTGATTTTGTTAATAATATTATTTTTGTTTTAACAATTTCAATTAACATACTTAATCCTCAATTTCTTGATCCTAAACTTTAGATAGTCCCTAAGTGTTCCTCCTTGGCCCTCCCTTATCCTCTTTCACTTCCTATATAAGGCTTAACATGTCAAGATTTATGTGTCTTATATCTTATTCCATGATTATAATTAATTCTTCAATGCTTTATCCATAAATTGCTACTAAACTTTGAAAATTTGGTACATAGAATCTATAATGTTATGATTATATTAATATTACTCATTTCAGAATCAAAATGAAAAGAAGAATGTCTGTTCTTATGGAATAGAGTCTATATTCTTCATGAAGATAGTCTTTATATAACCCTCTAACTTCCTGAGCTAAATTGCAATGCCTACATTTTAGACCTATGGCTTGAATGGCATTCTTTGATTAGTTGTTTTTCATTCATTCCTACAGTAATTCCATTGTTTCTAAGAAATCATGATTTCTCTCCTTATATTTCTCTCTTTGTTTTCTGTAATAGGTTTTCAAGTTTTTGTTTTGTTTTGTTTTGGTGTTTTTCTGGGTGGGTTGGGTTTTGTTTTTGGAAAAGAGAAAAGTAAATTTTCATAATTCCTCCATGTCACTCTTGATTGTTATTGCTCAATTTTTTTCTCTCCTAACATGAAATGCTCGTGATGAAAACGAATTTTGAAGCCATTTTTATTCTTATTCCTTTATAGATACCATGCTTTTCTTTTTGGGAAGAATTAGGATATTCTGCTAGCAGAGTGATAACATCTCATTAAAATATGTATGCCTGAAACATTTTCAATTATTCTGAAGAGTTGAGATAAATTTTCGATTTGTTTGTTTTATCCCTCCATTTTTTTTTTGTTCTCTTCTATTTGAATAATTTTTAGATTAGGTTTTGGACATTCTGAATCTATCCTCCATGTCTCTTAATGTTCCTCTAATACTTCCCATTTCTTTAACATCATGGACCATGTTACAGTTTTCCTTGAATTTATGTTTCCTTTTATTAATATGTTCTTCATCTGTGTCCATTCTATTATTCAGTCTCTGTAGTTGGCATGTTATTTTGTGATCATTTTATTGATTTACAAAAGTCTCATTCATTCTTTCTAATTGATCCTTTTTCATAGTTGCTTATCTTGTTATAGGTGACTAGCTCCTCAATTTCTCTAAGGAAAATAAATAGCATTTTTTTAAAAAAGCCTTACTATTATTTTTTAATTACATTTACTATCTTCTGGGTCAGTGTTTCTATTATCTACTTTGGGATGTCTGTTTGATGTTGTGAATGTTCTTCAGATACTAAGTGAACCTTGGTTAACTCTTCATAGTTATAAATGAAGAGCTACTTTGGTCAGTGTAGCTAGCTGGCCTGCATTTCTTTTACAGTTGTGGAACTGTTGTCCTGAAAAGCCTCATCCTCTAAAAGGTAGGACTGATTCTGTAGAAGGATAAGGGCCCTATTAATATGCAGATTTCCCAAGCTAAAGAACATTTTATTTTGAAGTATTATTCATAAGAATTCCTGGGTGCAGAAGAAAGGACCCACTCCAGTTAGTTGAATCAGGAAAAAATTTATTAAGAGATATTAACTCACCTAATTAATGAGAGAATTGGAGGATCAGTCTCCAAAAGACACTGCCAGATAAAAAACAAAAACAAAACCAATAAAAGAGTTGACAGAACCTATTTGAAGAATTGGCCTAATTAGGGAACTCACAAAAGGTCAGTTGGTCACTAGTATCACCTTATCTGCTGCCACCCACAGCAACAGAACATATGCCCCCTGCTTTATGTGGGTCACATCCAAATCAAAGTTTTATATGGATACAACTGATTGGGGGAACTAATATGACCTATCTGCATCCTAGTTGCAATAGAGATTAGGAAATGAGGACTTTAAAACTGTACCTCAGATAGCAGTATTCACAATGTGGGGAACCATCAAAAGTAGAGAGTGCTTAAAAGATTCCGAGCAGTCCCAAAAGTCAGAGATTCCCTACATGGGGAAACACTTCAGTCCATCTCCACCTCCTGGGTCAGCTGCTTTTCCTTTGAACTCCACTGATCCAGTGACATTATACTTGGCTTTATACCTCTCTCTAGTCCTAAAATATGCACTAATGGTCCCTTTACCAATAAATCTTTCTCATTAGAAAGCCCACCTGAAGCTGGAGGTTCATTGCTGCAGCAAACTGAACAGAATATGGCATTAAAAGGTGCTGACCAGCTCCCGCTATGCATAGGAAATCCTTTAACTAATTATCCCAATTCCCACCTCCAGGCCACTAGCATTCTCTGTGCTTGCTGTTTCCAAATTCAGGGCCTGGGGTGGAGGGACCCACCAGGAAGCAGTGTGCCCACCTCCACTGTAGCCTATTCTAATTTCTCTGATCTTATTTAAGCATCCGTAAGATCCATCTAACTGCTATCTTCGAGAAAGTATTCAAAATTTCTGGTTTGCTGATTGCAAATTTCCTTTTTCTGTGCTCTTATGGATTAATTGTTTTTGCATGTCTTTGCTATCATTTGTTTGGAACTTTAAAAGGAACTGGAGGGAAATGTGGGTGTTGAAACAAGTATTTTGTTACAATGTTTAGTCGATATTTTAGAAAAAGGAAAAGCAAAGAAAATCTCTAGTGGCTATTGCCCCTCTCTACCCTCTGCTCCACATTTACCTCAATATTGACAAACTTTTTCTATAACGGGTGAGGTAGTAAATATTTCAGATTTTATTGACCATATTGTCTCTGTCGTAACTGCTCAAATCTGCCCTTGCAGTGCAAAAAGCAGCCATAGACGATACATAAAGAGATAGGTATGGCTGTGTCCTAATAAAAGTTTATTTATAAAAACAGGTGGCAGGCTGGATTTTACCAGCAGGCAATGACTTTTCCCACCCCTGGTCTACATGAAAGGTGCTAAAGGAGAATACTGACGGTTTCAGCACTAGACAACAAAGGAAGTATTTGAGGATGCAGCTAAACTATTCACATTGGGTAACTTGGTTAAACTCTCAATCTCTCATTGCCCATAGATAGTAAAGAAATTTTAATTGGTAAAATGTAGATTTAAGAGCTCACCTTCCTATATCCACAAAATACTTTGTTTCACTGTTTTCTCGTGCTAATGAATGGCATGGTTTCTAGCAGGCTTTTTTGTGATTTTGCTCTTTTCAAAATGAAAGCAGCATTCAAAAAGAAGTTTCTGTTCTTTCTAGTTGATGTGAATAAAAAAATAGTTTTCTGGTGTAAAACACTCTGATATCAGAAGTATTTTCCCCAAAAAATTAACATGTTTACATACAAAACAGAAGAAAAGTATTATCTCCAAAATTCACTTTAGGAAACCAGAATTGTAATGTTGTGCACATACCTGGCAAATTATCATACGAGGGGAGCACAACAGCAAAAGGCGGCTCACCATCATTTTCATCTGAGTTTTCACTTAAATGGGAAACATATTAAAATTTGAAGGCAGGAAGAGGGCCAAAATGTGGAGAGTGGCTATAATATGAAGGATTTTGAAGTTTAAATGGATCAGAAAGTTGCTGAAAACATACTTTCTCCACACATTTACTAAGGTGGATTTGTGACAGAAGGAGATTATATTTCCTTCTTTCATTTTGTCCATGCAATACTTCAACACCAATAATAATCCCTTTAACTCCAGTGTTCAGCTTGAAATTTTGTATGCAAACTGGAGAGAGAAAATGCAGCTCTGAAGTTGCCTTGTAAAGAACAGTGAACCTCAGCGGGTAGGGCAGTAAGCCTCTAAGAGGAGGAGAATGCTCAGGTTCTCCAGGGTTGATTCTCCATGCTTTGTTAGTTGCTTCTACGGTTGTTGAGGCTGGTGGCTGTCTTTGGGTGCTGCTATTGAACGATAAGTCTTTGCTCATCACTTCCACCCTGGTGCTACCCCCGCTGCTTTGCAGCAAAGCTTCCTCCCTCACGCCTCTTTCAAACATCACTAATAACTTCCTAACTCTGGTGGACCTGACTTCATCTTTCTTGACTGATATGTATGTGGCATGTGAAGTTTCCCTTGAAAAACTTAAATCTTTGATTCCTAAACACTTGTCTTTCTTGTTTTCTTCCCAAATCTTTTCTTTTTCTATCTATGATTTAGATTCATTCCCTACCACTCCTAAATACAAGGGCTTAGCCAACTGCAATGCTCATTGCAGGAGAGGATTACATGATCATTCTGATCATAGATGCTGGAACCAGATGGTGTGGCTTTAAATCCCAGCCTAGCCACTTATACCTGAATGACTTGGGCAAGACCCTTATCCATGCATGCCTCAGTTTCTTCATCTTTAAAACAGGCCAATAATAATGTTTACCTTATTGGTTTTGTGAGAAATATGTGTAAAGCAGAAATATATGTGTTTCTTATATTTTAATGTGCAGACAGACCAAATGGGAATCTTCATAAAATGCAAATTCTGATTTGGTAGTTTGGGGGTAGGGCTTCAGAGTTTGTATTTCTAAACTCCTAAGTGATGTCAATGTTACTGGTCTGCAGAACACATGTGAGTCTCAAGGAAGAAAAGTACTAAAAACCAAGCTTGGCACTATAATGACTCGTTATTGTCATTGTCATCATCATCACAGTCAACATATTTCTCTTTCCTTGAAACATTCTCTGTTTCAGTGATCTCATGCATTTCCTTAGTGTCATCCTACAAGAAGAAAAGCTTTCTGAGTGCAGGGATTTTGTTAGTCTTGTTGTATCTAAGTGTTCAATACATATTTGTGGAAAAAGAAAAAGAAGAAAGGAAGGAGGGAAAAGAGGTAGAATAGTATTCCATATGCATAACTCCCAATGTTTATCAGCAGATCAACTGCTCTCCGGAATTCCACTCCCACACCACCGACTCTGCTAAACAACCGTCTCCATCTGGAAGTCCCCAGGTATCTCATCTTTGACACTTACAAAGCTGAGCTAGTATTTGCTCTAGTCTTTCCCTTGTCCATCCTTTTCTCCAAATCTGTGACTTACATCTATGTTCTCTGTTTCTGTTCATGATACTCCCACATTTTTCTTTCTTGCTTTTGTTGCTGCCATGCTTTTTAAAAGGAAAGTCCTCAGCTAGTCTCCACCTGTCACGATATTAAATACTCTGGATGGCTCATCTCACATCCACCTCCCTCAATGAGCCTTCCTGTAGGCCCCAATTGGATATATATTCCCAGTACTCTGACAGGAATAATATTACAGACGGTACCTCTCTCATAGCCCACATTTGCTTAATTGCCTCATAGGTTGTTGCAGTTACTCAACTTCAGTTGTGCACGTGCTGCCTTAATGATTCTGACATATCCCTGTGCCAGTTCTATTATTGTCACTTTTATTAAAAATATGTATGTGCATAATTTAAACAGAAAAAAAGTCCTAAAGGTCTATAGATAATCCCTAAAACTGAAAACAAGAAGCAGCAATCAGAAAAAAATAATTTTTTCCTGAACACACATGCATAATTCCTGTTCCTCAGAGGCAACTACTTTCACCCCTTTTAGTGGGTCTATCTTTATCTCTACTTCACTAAATAACATGTTTATAGTGCCTTTTCTCTGTTTTCATTTTAATATTTATGTATAAACTATGCATTCTGGAAAGGGAAGATTAAGTCCTCTTTTTCATCCTAGTGCTGCAATGTAGGGGCCCACTTCCCGTCTCCCCAGTATAGACAGTATAGACATTTTATGATTTGGATTAAATCTATGTTTAGTGTTTACATTATTTTGAGAGTGGAGCCAATTTTATGCTCTTATTTTTATGTATAATCATTTGTTTTTCCCAGTGTTAATAATTATGTTTTTTGCACCACTAATTGAGCTTGCAAAAGTTACCCATTTAGGAACCCTCTTCTCTGTATGTTTATACCCACTGGGTTCTATATTAATATCATGTTGTTAAAGAACCTCACCTAGAGTTCTTCTACCCTTTTCTTCTATACTGTTTGTTCTTTACTGAGTATTGTTATTGTGGGATCTCCCATCATTATCATTTTGAGAATTTCCTCTCTAGTGTTGGGTCTGCTGTTTCTGGGATCTTGGGCCTTTCCCTTTTTTGTGCTATTTACTTGTTTTTGTGGAATACAATGTCCACTATCTTTGTGGCAAGGGGTATGCGTGAGAAATTTTTGCAACCAGACATACCTCAAAATGTCCTTTTGTACATAATACTTGATTGAAAATTTGTTGAATATAAATTCTAGGTTGTTTGCAGATTATTAATCTTGTTTTGAAGGTATTGCTTCACTATATTTTGGTTCCTATGCTTCTATTAAGAAACCTGATACTATTTTGATTCTTGATAGTTTATATGCTAACTTTATTTTCCTTTGTGGATGATTTTAGGATTTTTATCTTTTTATGCATCGTTATCAAATATGTTGTCTTGATGAACTGTTTTAATGTATTCTGGAAAACTGGTGGCCCTTTAAAGCAAGAAATGATAAGTTCTTCATTTATAAAAGTATTTTGGTATTTTTTGTTGATATTTTCCTCCCATCCTGCTTTAACTCAATTTTTCTTTCTGAAACTGCTGTTATTCAGATGTTCAGTCTTATGGATTTATTCTCTAAATGTCTGATATTCTATTTCATATTATTCTTTTTTCTTTGTTTTATTTTCTGAAAGATTTCCTAATTTTTATCTTACAACCTTATTTGTTGAGGTTTTAATTTGTATTAATGTATTTTTTAATTTTCAAATGTTCTTTTTTGTTCCTTGAATGACCTTTATTATATCATCCTGTTTTCGATTCATGAATAAAATATTTCCTGTTCTCTCTTTGATGATACTAACAATATTTTTGAAGTTTTCTTCTCTGTGCATCATCTGTTTTCCTCAATTATTTTTCTGTGTGTTTTGGTTTCTGTTTTCACATTAGAGTTGTTTTGTTTTTCCCTCAAATATCTGCCTATCCTGCCCTATCTTCTCAAATTTAAGACTGTGGTACCAGAGCTAGTTGGAAATAATTATATGTAGATGATAATTTTTAAATGTGGATTAGCTGGACGGTTTTGCTGGGGAATGCCCCAATCATGACCTTTCAGTCAGATTGGTCAGAATCACTAGAGAAAAATCTTCCAGTTTTTTTCTGATCTCAAAATTCATATGTAAATTTTTATTTATTCCCTGCTTTCACTAATGTGCTTCAGCTCTTTACCCCACTTATCGTAGACCTATTTATTTACTCCTTTAGGACACAAATCCTCCAGTCTTTTGCAGGGGAGGGGCAGTTGCCTGGCTATGCAAAGTGGAAGAAGTCTGGGCATCAAAGTTCTTGGACAAAATCACAGTGTACTCTTCAATTTTTCTCCACTGTCACTCCCTCTTTTGGAAGTTCCCATACTACCAACTCTTAAGCCTGTGGGAGTTCTGTAGTAAAAACTGGGTGGTTTCTTAGCTTTTTCAGTGCAGCCTCCAGATTTAGCCTTCCCAGGACTGGATATGCAAGTTTCCGAAACCTGGTCCTTCTGATTTTACACCGTGAAAGTTATATTGCTGTAGTCTCCTTCTCACTTCCTTTTGCTTCAGTGAGTTTGTTTCTTTCAAAATATCTATTTACCGTCATTTTGTTTGGAAGGAGTATATCTAAATAAACTTGTCCAGTCTTCCTATAAGTAATTGTTTTAAAACTTAAGTACCTATTTTCATTTTATCTTAAGCAATCTTTATGACTATTTTTCTGTGTAGTTGTTTATCTAATGCACAGCAAATAAGTCCAAAATTTTTAATTTATATACATAATGCCCAAGATTATCTTATGATCATCTAATTTTAAGCGTAATATATTTTGAAAAGTACTATGCAATATTGCTCAGCGTGGAGTTGATACTCCTTAGACATTTATTGACTTGAAGAATTAATGGTCCCTGGACATTCCTTAGAATAATTTTTAATGGTGTATTTTACACAATGTGTTCACGTGTGTGCTGTGTATACACACAGCAGCTAATCATTCAGCCACATAATGGAAGAAACGCTGCAGATTATCTGTATACCCCCAGGACCAATTCCCCACTGCTGAGTTGCCATATCACTCAGCAGGGTTGAGACCCTGGCAGTGGCGTAAGTATTATCATTATTTTCCAGAATATTACCATCTGCTCATTGGATCCATTAACCTCCTATTGTACCTCATAAAAGAAATGTCCAGACACGGAGGCAGCTGCACTGTACAACCAAGCAGAGTAAGATACATTTGGCATATACTTTGCTTTGGAAACAGAGGTCAATGTGTTTCTCGTTTTGTGTTTTTGTTTTTTGTTTTCTTTCCTATACAGTTAATATTAACTTTCCTGCAGGAAGATAGTAGAATGTTCACTTAAATGAAATGATCCTGGCTTAGTTTGTTTATTTATTGCTGGTAACAGGTTAAGACAAATCAATTAGCATTCAATATAGTCATTTCTTTGTGTCCTCCAAGGGGAGAAAAAAAAAATAAATGAGCTAATAATGTGCTAATAGCTGGTTAAGCTCATGTACAAGGTCCCTTACTTCCCAGTTGGCTTTTTTCACCAATCATTGTAACACATTGAAATGATGTAATTTTTATGTTGGTCATATTGACATTTACATGAGGTTATAGAATCTGAAAAATTATGTGTTTTGATGGTTTATATGAATCACTTATGCAGGTACTTTTCTGTATTTCCCATCACTTAATAATAATAAATATTCATAACATATGCCATGTGGCAGACATATTGTTTGGAGAACTACATATATTAACTTATTTAATGCTCAAAACAACCTTTTGAATGTGTTATTATTCCACTGAACTCATTACAAGATGAGGCACTCAGAGAATTCAGTTTTTTCCCAGAGTCACATAGCTAGTAAGAGGTGGGTCAACTCTCTGAAGCCATCCATGCCCACAGAGTCCACCTTTCAATGTTACCCTCCATGACCACCCCAACTTCTAAGACACTGCAGGTCCAGCTTCGCTGAAGTATTAGCATCCTTTATAGAAGAATGTATAAATATTTTTATTACCTGAAATTATGCTTATAATACAGGTCATACAAGAATTCGGAATTTACAGAAGATATTCAATATATGCCCATTGCATTTTCTAGGTTAAATAATAGTCTCTGTTAGTTTATTTCATTTCGATCTTGTTTAAGGCTTCCCTAAATTAAAATGGTGTGAATACATTGCACTTCTAAACCAAAGAAGTCATATTAAAATAACAAATAAAAAATCAAATGATGTGAATCCTGGGCTCTTAAATTTTTGAAATCTTTTAAAAGTCTAATAAAACAAAAAAGGCCTCGAAGTATAGAGCATTATCTTAGTTATAAAAATATTAAAGAGAGCTTTGTGTTCTATATTCATAAATTAATTCTATAATAGATTGTGAAATTTTTTATCTAAGTGCTTTAAGCCTGAGTTCCCCAAACCCTCAGGCCACAGACTTGTACCAGTCTTCAGCCTGTTGGGGACCAGACTGCAGAGTTCCACCGCCCCCATTCCCCCCCAAGCTTCCAACTCCCGGTCTGTGGAAAAATTGTCTTCCGTGAAACTGGTCCCTGGTGCCAAAAAGTTTGGGAACCACTGCTTTAAGCCCATGGTTGTTTCCAAATGTATCAACCTAGTTGAAAATATAACTGCATTAGGAAAAATTGAGAAAGTTTCTGACCTATTCTTATTTCCTTTTGATAGATAACACCTTTAGCAGAAAATTTTAAAAATTAAAAAAAAACAGCTAAAAAATAAAATGAATGCACTCCTTTCCATATACCTCTACTTCTGTGACAATTTTATATTTAGATGTTTAGATAACATGGATAAATACATGAATATGAAATATATTGATACTACTATGGTTTAAATTATATAGGAGGTGAGGCCTTTAAGAGATGACTAGGCCATGTGGGCTTGTGTCGCTTGTGAACAGGATTAAGTGCCCTTATAAAAAGGCTTGATAGAGGGAGTTCATCCCTCTTACCCTTTTACCTTCTGTCATGTGAGGATGCAGCAAGAAGACCTTCACCAGACACCAAATGCCAGCACCTTGATCTTAGACTTTCCAGCCTCCAGGACTGTAAAAATAAATTTCTGTTTCTTATAAATTACCCAGTCTGTGGTATTGTGTTATAGCAGCATGAATGGACTAAGACACCTATATATACATATTTAAACATGATACGTATTATTATATTTAGGTCCAGATTATAATAGACTTTAATTTACTAAATCTAGAATACCTCTGGAAAATCTGTGTACTACCAAGATGGTAAGTTGCTGCTCTTCAAGTTGTTTCTGTTCATCTAAACCTGTCTGTTTGACACAGGGAGATCAGATTGATGTTGAACATGAAACAAACATTCTTAACACTAAATCAGCTTATTCTCACATTATTTCAGACCGAAGGTCACCATAAAAGATCCTTGCTAAAGTATACCAGAAAAACTATGAACTTACCAAATCAGTAGATTTCTCTTGGTTTTCTAAGGTATATGACAGTGTTAATAGAAACTACTCAGGTATTTCAAACACAAAAAAAATTAATACAAGTAATTGGTTACAATCAAGGTAGAAGGGCAAGAAAAATAAAGAGGGGAAGCGGAAGCTTCTCAGTTTAATAACTATAGCACCTGCTAAACACTTTTATATGTGAAAGAGAAGTTAGAAAAATGATGTCATCTAGAATTCATGATTGTTCTGCTGTTGAGGCTGCTAGAGCATCTGCTGTCTTGCTGAGGTACAAGCCATCACTCCTTCCATCTTGCAAGAATTCTGCACTCCTGTGGTATTGCTAGTCTCTCTATTTAAAATTTTTAGAATTTTTTGTTATAATTGTTTATTGCTGGAGTATAAAAATGCAAGTAATAAAAGTAAGTATCCAATTAACCTGCTAAACCCTTGTTCTCAATATTCTAATCATTAATTGGTAGCTTCTTTGGGGTGGCTGCACAAACTGATTGATCAGTCACTTGAGTATAATTACAACTCTTCCATTATTTAAACAATTAGTTATTTTTTTTTCTTCTAAGAAATTTTCCTTTTTGTATAGGTTTTTAAATTTATTGGCTTGAAAATTTTTCCCTAATAATCTCTTATAATTTTCTGGTAAATAACTTCAGCATCTATAGTTTTATTTCCATTCAATTGCTAATGTGTTTTACTTTTTTTTTCTTTCTCACCTTTCTTCTTGATCAGCTACAGCAGAAATTTGTCAATTTTATAGGGTTTTTTTCCCCAAATGCTAAGTTGTTTACATTATAGAATCATTTTCCCTTTGTCATTAAATTTGATTCTTGTTTTTATTATTACCTTAGTTCTATTTTATTTGTGATTTATCTGTTTGTTTCCTAAATTCTTGAAATGGATGCTTATCTCATTGACTTTCAACTTTTCTAATATAAGCTGTTATGGGGAGATTATATATATATATATATATATATGAAGTTCCTGCCCAGCACTCACTTTTTTTCCTGTGGGCTCTAGATTTTTTTCCAGTAAAGAATACATTTCATTTCTATTCATTACTTTCACATAATTTAAATTTGGAAGTAGTCTCTTTCTCCTAGTTATGTCATAGATGACGCTTATTACTGTTTTTGTTGATCTACATTTTTTAAAGGATATGTCAAGAGTTAAGAATTGATGTTGCTTTCATTATTCTGTGAAAACATGGAGCTTTTCTCCTTTTATTGGAATATTATTAAGCATACATTTTTATATTCTTTGCCTAATAGTTGCAATGTCAATCTACAGTGGGTCTAATTGTGCTAACTGTTGATTCTATTTGTCCTTTCTTATGGGGCTTTGCAAGTTTGGTGAAATTTTCACAGTGAGATGTTTTCTTGTTCTTTAAATTTTTATTGTGGATTTCTTTTTAATTCCAAGAAGGAATTTTTTTTTCAAGAAAGGAATTGTGTTAGTTTCTGTCATTTGGCTAGGAGCACTGACTGTTTCTGACCAGTTTACGTTTATGAGTAAGGGTATGCCCTTTGAATTCCAACTTTATGTAGTGTCTTTGATTAGACCCCTTACTCAGGGAAGGTCCCATCTAGAGGATTTTTTTATGAGTTCACATGTCTGTAAAAAGTGGTGCTCAAATTCAGTTTGCAAAAATCATCTTAAAGTACAAGCCAGATGTCCTAATTAGTTCTGACGCTATTAAAAACTACTAGAGACTGGGTACTTAAATAGTAAAGACTTATTTCTCATGATTCTGGATGCTGGGAAGTCCAGGATCAATGTGCTGGCCAGTTTGGTTCCTGGTGAGGGCTTTCTTCCTGGTTTATAGATGGATGATTCTTGCTGTATTCCCACATGCTCACATGGCAGGGTGGGGAGGAGAGAGAGAGAGAGAGAAAGAGAGAGAGAGAGAGAGAGATCCTGTTTTTCTTATAAGGGCATTAGTCCAATCAGGGTGCTCAACCCTCATGACCTAATTACCTCCAAAAGTCCTCATCTATAAATACCACTACACTGGGGATTAGAGTTTCAGTATATGAATTGGAGGTGGGAAGAGCCAAAAACATGCAGTTCATAGCACCAGATTCATCTTAGTTTCTGGCCTCAGAGTGATATTTCTTTATTGGAAGATCATTGATGTATTCAAGTACATTTTAACAACATGTTATCAAGTATTTTTAATTGTTTTTACTGGGATGTACTATTTACACCATGTTGAAAGATTTAATGCATCCTAGTTCATGATTAAATTGAGGATATAAGCTAAATTTCTATCAATAGATGAATGTTAAATAAATAGATAAATATTGGGACATCCATACAGTGGAATACAGGGTACATAATAGCTTTTAAACAAACATATTAGGTCTATAGATGCTGAAATGTAAAATTCTTTTACATTTTTGAGACAAAAGCAGGCATAACATGAATAAATACATATAGGCATGGATATATCCATAATGTAAATATCTTAAATAATTTTGCAAAAATGCTTTCAAACAGTTACTAGCAATTACTTGGAAAGAGGGGAATAAGATCAGTGCTGGAACTGGGAGTTGAAGAAGGAATTTTAGTTTTTAATCTCTAGTCTTCTGAGTTGTTTACATTGTTTAGGGAATATATGTTCATGTATTAATTTTTTATCTCAGAATATTACATGAGTACAAAGGTTTCAGTTACATGGATTGCTTCTTTACTGCTTGAGTCAAAGTTATAAGTATGCCCATCACCCAGATAGTGTACATTGTACCCATTAGATGTGATCTCACCCATCTCTTTCTTCCTCTTCTCACCTGAATGATTTTCATTGAGTTTTGCTCCCATCTGTGCATATGAGTGCCTATCAATTAGTTCCAATTTAATAGTAAGTATATACAGTGTTTGTTTTTCCATACCTGTGATACTTTACTAGGAGAATGGTCCCCAGTTCCACCCTCATTGTTTCAAATTATATTAATTCATCTTTTTTTTTTAATGGTTGAGTAGTGCTCCATGATATACATAGACCATATTTTATTTATACCACATATCCACTCATGAATTGATGGGTGCTTGGGTTGATTCCACATCTTTGCAATGTGAATTGTGTTGCAGTAAACATTCTAGCACAACTGTCTTTTGGATAAAATGACTCTTTTCCCTTTGGGTAAATACCTAGTAGTGGGATTGTTGGATCAAATGGTAGGTCTACTTTTAGTTCTTTGAGGAATCTCTATACTATTTTCCACAGAGCTTGTACTAGTTTGCAGTCCCATCAACAGTGTATAAGTGTTCCTTTCTCTCCACATCCACATCAGCATCTATTGTTTTGAAACTTCTTGATAAAAGCCATTCTCATTGGGGTTAGGTGATATCTCATTGTAGTTTTGATTTGCATTTCTCTGATGACTAGTGACATTGAGCATTTCTTCATATGTTTATTGGCCATTACTCTGTCTTCTTTTAAAAAGCTTCTGTGTGTGTCTTTTGCCTACTTTGTAATGGGGTTGGTTTTTTTCTTGCTGATTTGCTTGAGTTATTTGTAGATTCTGGTTATTAGCTCTTTATGGGATGTATAGTGTGTGAATATTTTCTCCCATTCTGTAGATTGGCTCTATTGATTGTTTCCTTGACTGTGCAGAAGCTTTTTAATTTAATGAAGTCCCATTTAATTATTTTTCTTGTTGCCATGATTGCCCTTGAGGTCTTCTTCATAAGTTCTTGGCCTAGGCCAATATCTACAAGAGTTTTTATAACATTTTCTTCTAGAATTCATATGGTTTCATGTCTTAGATTTAAGTTTGTAAGCCATCTTGAATTAATTTTACTGAGTGTTGACAGTTATGGATCCTGTTTCATTCTTCTACATGTGGCTATCCAATTTTCCCAGCACCACTTATTGAATAGAAATTCTTTTCCCCAGTGTATATTGCTGTTTACCTTGTCAAAGATCAGATGGCAATATGTGGGTGGTTTTATATCTGGGTTCTCTGTTCTATTCCATTGGTCTATGTCTCTATTTTTGTGCTATTACCATGCTGTTTTGATTATATGGTCTTGTGGTATAGCTTGAAGTCTGGTAAAGTGATGCCTCCAGATTTATTCCTTTCACTTAAGGTTGCCATAATTTTGTGGAATCTTGATAAAAGATAACCTAATCACTAGAATGGTCTTTATATGAACTAATCACACCCATAAATAAAACAGAGTTTCTTTTGCAGTGCATATGGGTATCTGCAAATAAAAGGTTTTGCTAAAACAAAAACCTTTTATATAAAAATCTTGTAGCTTAACATCTAAAAACAAAAGAAATCTATTAAATCAAGATAATACTCTTATGATATAATTTTTTAAAAATTAGCCTATTCTTCACCTTGATTTGGCATTGTTCAAGTCATCAGTACATTTTGCAATTTCTATCTTTTCAGCTGCTGAAATGTATGTTCTATTAGGGCTAACTTTATTAAATATTATATTCTAGATTTGTTCTTTATATAAGTTTAAATTAGTTTCAGGTCAGAGAAGGAACTTTCTTCTGTAGACACATGTATAAAATTAGTTAAATATAAATTACCAAATAACACATTTCAGAAAAAGTTTCTTCCTCTTGTAGTAGTTTGTGATAACTATTTTAACAATCTCATAGATAATATTTTTCAATTAAGTATTTTATTGATTTTATTTAAAGCACTAATTGTATCAATAGCAATGTTAAAGAGACTTAAGTTATTCTTTAACTTCTCTATTTTTCACAGTGCATTTTACACCATTTGACTATTTGGTCTGAAAAATAAATATGAGAAGCCATTTATTTATTTTTACTTAGTCTATTCTTATGATAGCCCCAGGCCAAAATAAAATGTATATCAAAATGATAAATCTGTACTTCCAGTCTTCAAAAAATACATTCAAATTTTTTGCTATGCATTAACAAATGACTTTTTTCAAATGCATTAACCTCTTTAATGTCTGCAAAAAATACAATTAAAAACTGTCCTATTGTAGCCTATACATCACAATGGCCCCAGTGTAAATTATTGAAGACAGTAGCTTCCTTTTGTCAGTCAGTGATGTCTGAAGCATGAGGAGGTAGTTGGCAGCTGGTGAGGAGCACAAAAAAAGGCTTCACCTTCTGAAATAGCAATGACATTTCTGTAAGGCAAATAGTTCTAAATGATTAGAAACTAGACTGCTATAAGATTGGAGCCTAGGGTACAAGATGCAATAGCAAGTCGTCCACCTGGAGAAGTAGACAGGAGAAGGGCCACAGCATGTAGTTGTTTTTATACCATTTCATAATTTACTAGATGGGTAGATAGAGGGAGATGAATAGATAGATATAGATATATAGATAGAAAGATACGAATATATGCTTTCTATTGCATATATAAAATGATATATATTACACATATTGCTAAGAAAATTTAATATATTTCAATATAGTAAATGAAATCTGCATTTCTACACTTATCATTTCCCTTTGCTTATTAGTTGTCTCACATCTACACATTTAAAGATCTTTTTAAATACTATAGCATTGTTTGCCTGAAGGCAAAGTTCTATGAAATTCCTATTTGTTCGGAAAACACTTGAGTGAATTTCTACTGAGGATTTGAGTTGTTAAATTAGGTACATTTACTAACATTTATTAAGGAGAACTGATAATAGGGCTCCCAATTTAAATTCATCTTTCTGACCTCAGCCTTCATTTATTCTTACACATACCCATTATGGTCCTGTAAAATTAATATGATGGACTATATCATTAAGTGTTAATTATGTGGCACATATTATCAGTGCTGTAGGAATTTAAAGGTGGTAGAGCTGTTGTCCTTGAGATAGTTTAGAGGTTTTAAACATATAAAAATCTCTGTATTCCATGATATGCTTAGTACATATGTCAGAAGAGGACTGGTAATGGACAAAGAAACCTATTATAATACCCTTTGTCTATACTCTAGTATGTGCCTTAGAATCTGTCTAAACACAGGACAAGTCCCTTATATAAGTTCACTAGGAAGAACTTACCAAACTGTGTATCATTTAAATGTCCTGTTCTTCCAAATGGATATTTTTCCTTCTATAAATTCTGTATAATGTTGCTCAGGATAGAAAGTTACAAAGGTGGTAAATTTCTCTTCATTGGACTTTTTCAAAAAAATCTAGCAAAACTTCTCCATCCTAAAGCCCTTGCTTATTCTTTCTTCATTGGCTCTTTCCAATTCCAAGCTTTTCAACATTTTTAAAGATAAAGGATGGTGAGGAGAGAGAATTCCCTTCCCAATTTCTATTTTACTTGCCTTTAATAATATATAATTATATTTTATTCATCAAATATTCTCTATATTATTATTAACTATTGATGTGATCCCTTAGAGTAGACACTATTGTTGCTCTTTTATTGAACCCAAGGTTTTGCTATCATTATATAAGGTGTCAGGTGATACATTATTGTGCTATGATTAATATATAATTTAATATATAAATGTTAGTATACAAATTATTAATATATAAATAATAAGAGGAATATGCTATTCTGGACAGTTTAATTTGGGGGTTACTGTTTTTCACTGATTCTAAGGTGCATCTTTTCACATCCTAACATCTCTGAGACTGCAGTATGCCATACATGCCATGCTGTCTTACAATCTCTTTTGATCAGGCAGCAATTTCAGTGTAATGATTATTGCCCACTCATGAACAGACTTGGTTGTGATCCAGGTAACATGTCTAGACAAATTCAACTCAATATTTCACTCTATGCACCATTTAAGGACTGTTTGAGGAGGGAATATAATATCCCGTTTGTTGCTTTAGATCCTAATAACACCTTCTGTTGAGAAGGTTAACACATTAACTGCCATGTGAGTTGTATTTAACTCATGCTAGTTTTGATGCTAGGGCCTCGTGAAGCATATGTGACTCACACATCTCTTCACCTCGGCAGCTGCAAGAACTATTTTTCAAGTTATGTATAACTCACACACAGAAAACGATAAAAAATAACAAATTTTTTCTTTTGGGTATATGCCCAGTAATGAGATTGCTGGATCAAATGGTAGATCTACTTGTATCGCTTTAAGGTATCTCCATATTGCTTTCCACAGAGGCTGAATTAGTTTGCAGTCCCACCAGCAGTGTAGGAGTGTTCCTATCTCTCCGCATCCACGCAAACAGGACACCCGCACTCGAATGTTTATAGCAGCACAGTTCACAATTGCAAAGTTGTGGAAACAACCCAGGTGCCCA